>JANHFR010009988.1:130918-143006 GCA_032468015.1 Mimophis mahfalensis | reverse complement strand
GGAAGCCCCGCCCACCGCTCGCGTGCGCGGCCGCGCTCACGCGCCCGCCGCTGCCACCCTCCCGTTCCTCCTCCCACTTGGCCTCCTTCAAGCCGGATTCGCGCCTGGGCCCCGCCCTCGGCTCCCGCTCAGCCAACCGGCGCTGCCCTTCCCGGTCTCTCGCCCCTCCCACTTCTCCCACCCCCTCTCCTCTATTTTGGTTTGGGTGGGAAGATACCAACGGGGGTGAAAGCGGGAAGGGGAAGCGGGCGAGGGTCGGAGAAAGCGGGGTGGGTGTTCGGTCTTCCGACCCGGGCTAGTTTCGCTCCGCTACTACAACACGAGTAGCGTGAGATGAAATACCTGCTTTTATAAGAGGGAGACAGAGCAGAGGTTCCGAGCTTGGCAGCTGTTAAGATTTATGGACTACAACTCCCAGAATTCCCCAGTTAGCATGGCGGGCTGGGGATTTCTGGGAGTTGAAGTCCACAAATCTCAAAGCTGAACATCCGTAGGATAAGTGTAAAGAAAGCCACTAGGACACTGTTTCTCAACCTTGGCAGTTTGAAGATGCATGGATTTCAGCAACGCTGGCTGGGGAATTCTGGGAATTGAAGTCCACGCATCTTCAAACTGCCAAGGCTGAGAAACACTGCTCTAGGAAGAAGCCCTCCACCTAGTTTGAACATAGACTTTCCCTTTAAACAAAGGAGGAGGGTGGGATTATTTTGGCTCCAGAAAGTCTAGTAATTTGATCGATGCAATATTACTTTTATTTATTTAATTAAATTTATATAGACATCCCTGTTAGGACTATGTCTTTTTTGTTGGGGGGGGGGGAGGATTTGGGTAAAGTCTGTGGTTGGTTGATCATGCTTATTTACAATGACTGATTCCTGGTTTTTAAGATTTGAAATAGCCAAAAAGTGGAAGAATGGTCTTAAGGGCTTAGCTTTAAATAATATTCATAATATTTATAATATTATTGGATTTTTCTATTAATTAGATATTTCTAATGTTTAAGGAAGAGATGACACATGAGCAAAATAGAAGCTGTGTTCATGAAAAACATTTAACTTAAAAGGCTGGATAGCTGCCTTTGCACCCCACTAAATAATAAAATATAGCAGTACATGTAGTCCTTGTCTTACAGCCACAATTGGGGCTGGAATTACTGTTGCTAAATGATGCAGTTAATATGACTGTGCCTGATTATACCACTATTTTTGCCACAGTTGTTAAACAAGTCCCACTGTCATTAAGTAAATCAGGCTTCTGGCATTGATTTTATTACTGACAAATGGCAATCCCCTGACTCTTGTGATATTGTAACCATCATAAATATGGTTGCCAAATCCCATAATCACAATTGAGTAACCTCCACGATGGTGTGACAATCATAAATGTGAGAACTGGTCATAAGTCTCTGTTTTCACCACAGTTGTTACTTCCAACAGTTGTTAAACAAATGGCCATAAGGTGAGCACTATCTGTCAAAGTCTGCTGGTATGGTCAGCCCTGACATGCTAAACTCTACTTATATGACCTTTATAAAACCAAGTTAAAATATATTTATCCTCACCAGTAGGAAATGCCGTGTCAGAGATTTGGGTTTTACTTCTGATGCCACTGGAGACCACAGTGGTGAAATGCATAACAAATGCTAAAATTAAAAGTAGCCTAATGTGATAAATCAATAAAACCACACATTTAAATCTGCCCGCAGGAGAGGAAGACATTTTAAAAAGTAAACATTTTATATAACTGGGTCTCTTTTTTGCACTTGTATGGAAGGTATAATGACATCATTTTCATGAGAAATACTTTTTAAAAAAAACCTTACTTTTCATAACTTACTATTTAGACTATTCTATTATGCTTTTTTGGGCATGCTTTTCATATTCATATATTGCAAAGCACTTATATTCCTGAGAAATAATTGCATTTTCCTCCCCTATGGAGATAGAAATGCTCCCAGTGTGTCCAGACAAGGATGCTTTCATTTTAATCCTGCATTGTGACTGAAGCTCCATCACCTTTTTTAAAAAGTCCACTTTTCTGAACTCAAGGCAGAGAACATACCTAGTACTTCTCACAACAACAGCCCTGTGGGGAGGGCGTGCCCATATGGCTTTTTATGTTTTGTGCAGTGTTACACAGAACCACAGAGGTGGCTTTGGAGAAACTATGCAGAGACGGTTAGAAAAACGGTTTCAATCCTGAGGAACAAAGAAAAAAATTAGAAACTCAGACTGGCTCTATGTTTTCCTGAGTTGGCCTACTCCGGAGGGCTAAGGCAGTGTTTTTCAACCTTTCCAATTTTAAGATATATAGACTTCAGGTCCCAGAATTCCACACCCCACCATGGCTGGCTCAGGAATTCTAGGAGTTGAAATCCACCCATCCTAAAGTTGCCAACTTTGAGAACATTCGATTCAGTGTCCCAGGTAAACCAGACCACTATGGCTTGCATTCCATATGTTAATGCTGAGCATAAGATAACCATCTTCATTCTCCCTATTTTCTCTTCCCCTTCCGGTGGTTCAGGCTGTTTCGCAAGAGATGGTTCTCTTTTGCTAGATCTCTGAACAGATGCTTAGCAGAATATTTTGAAAACAGTGATCAGCAAAGCTGTGTAGCTACCTCTGCGTTTGCTTAGCAATGCAGATGGAGAAGGGTAATCTCCTTCCGAAAAATCAAACGTGATTAGATTAACTATGATTCAACAATCGTAGAGCCTTGGTAGTGCAGGCTGTTAGCACTTAGCCTAGCAGTCAGCAGCCTGTAATTAAGGCATATTCAAATCTCACCAGGCTCAAGGTTGACTCAGCCTTCCATCCTTCCGAGGTAGGTAAATTGAGGACCCAAGATTGTTGGGGGCAATAAGCTGACCTTGTAAAAATGTTGCTAATAAGCAGGCTTATACAAAGAATGAAGGCTATTGCTAAGCACATTGAGTTGTGCTTCTTAAGATTGTAAGCCGCCCTGAGTCTTTGGAGAAGGGCGGCATATAAATTGGAATAAAAATTAAAATAAAATAAAATAACAATCATACCAAGTTCACCTTATTTCTGCAATCCCTCTTGTACTCAGTATCTTTCATTTCCAAATTAGGTATATCTAACTAATCTCTCATTAATTCTATTGCATTGTATTGTATATACTCCTGAATAAGTTTATTGGGAATACCATTCTTACATTTTCCTCATTATATTGAACCATAAAATCTTATCCTAGACTCATCACATAACAGGAAGAGTTCAGATTTTAAATGATTTAGCTTGTGCGGGTATGATTCATATGGCTGTGTTTAGAATGCACTTGACTGCTAAGGGTTTTTTTAAGATTAACAATAAACATGAAATAACGGACATTCGCATTTTACACATCCAAAAGGAAGACAGATTGTAGGTTGTAGCATGTTTGGCTGACTTTCCAGCCTACTAAAAATAAGCATTTTGCAAGGATTAACGTCACCAGACAAAACAAAAGTCTTCACGGTGGACTTTTTATATTGACATTAGCGGGGAATTGAAAACAAAAGGTTCAAGTGAAGTAAAACATTAAATGTAATGAAACCATTTCAGTGCCTCACTTTCACCTCTTCTAGGTTTTGAAATATAACATGGAAGGTTAGAGAAGAGAGAGTTTTAATATAGTATTTAAATTCCATCCAGATAATTTTCTTATCACAATAGCCTTATTTGTACAAGACATTTATTTAAAGTATTCAAAGGTAAGGTTATGTCGCCTCACCTCCTAACAATCTGTGAATTATTTAAGCATTTCTCACAAGCTGTTAGACAAAGAAAATTCTTGCATTCTAAGTATTACTTCTTGCAATGCTATCCAACCAGTTAATAGATAATAAGAATTCCTTCTGTCTTTAATCAATTCTCTCAAAGGAAAGCATGTGGCTGTACATCGATCAGTTCTGGCAGTCAGCTGTTCTCAAACTTGGCAACTAAGACTTCAACTCCCAGAATCCCCTACGCAATATGTTGAATAGGGAATTCTGGGAGTTGAAGTCCACATGTCTTATAGTTGCCAAGGTTAGATACCCCTGCTCTATATTCTCAAATTTTGGGGGATGTCTATGGAGAAACAGAGGGTTGGAATAGATGACTTCCAAGGTCCATTCCAGCTCTGTTACTCTATGTTTTATTTTCTGAATCAACCTCATCCTTTCAGGTCTACTACAAGGAAATTACATTCCAATCCATCTGGTTGTAAATCTGCTTGTACTGTTGTTACTTGCATTGGGTTATCATCCTCTGGTTGATTTAAAACCCCTGTAATTTTATCAAGCTTTTTATCCAAATTTTCGAATTGGACTTGATAAGTTGAAAAGTATTCTTTTCCCCCAACCTTCCCAAAAGCTTTGTTTTGAAACTGATCTGTTGCTTGCATTTTGACTATATTGATATGGTTCAAACTACTTCACTGATTAAACTTTTACAGCTGAACACAGCCAGTCATGGGGGAACTTTTACAGCCAGTCGTAAACAGCTCCTCTCAAAAAACAGGAGAAGCACCGTAGCAAATTAACCTCAAAGAACTTTCCCACAATGAGAGATCTCCTACACCAGTGCTTCCTAAAAGTTTTACTTTATTACCCCAAACCTACTATCAGAAAGTCTTATTGAACTGGATGACAGAGGAATTCTGGGAATTGAAGTCTGCAAGCCTTCAATTTGCCAAGGTTGGATATGGCTCCACTTGGTATGGAGCCAAATATTTGCTAGATATGCACTGCAATGATCACATCAACCTCCTGTATAGCCTCCATTAAATGTGGCTTCTTGCCTCTCTTTTTTTTTTTTTAAATCCAATTTATATACCGCCCTTCTCCAGAGACTCAGGGCAGCTTTCAATCTTTAGAAGCACAATTCAATGTGCTTAGCAATAGCCTTCATTCTTTGTATATGCCTGCTTATTAGAGCCATTTTTACAAGGTCAACTTATTGCCCCCAACAATCTTGGGTCCTCAGTTTACCTACTTCGGAAGGATGGAAGGCTGAGTCAACCTTGAGCCTGGTGGGATTCGAACCTGCACTAATTGCAGGCAGATGGTAACACTTAACAAGCAGTTAGACCTCTGAGCCACCAAGGCTCTGTTGGTAGAAGTGATTTCAGCTCTTGATGTATGTGTCCTACTCTCTCTTCTTTCGAAACCTAAAATTAATCTGTCCAATTCTTTAATTGAGGAGTTGGAGCCAAGCTTTCTGCAGGGTGTTTTCTGCTCTGGGACCCTTCACTGTTGAGCCCAGGCACAGGCTATTGGGGATGAGTCTGTCATGTTTGCATCTCAAACTGAAGCGCATATGGTTCCTGCAGTATGCATTTTTTCTAGAAATCTGCTTGTATTCCCACACCATTTGAAGGGTGTTCATCCCGAAGTGCATCACTAAATGTCTATGGAGAGTCTCAGTCATCCACAAAGTCCAGTTGCCTCTTGAAGAATATCACGTTTGGGTCTTCTCGGTGTCATTTTGTAAAGATTGTGACTTAACATTTTTTTTTTTAAAAAAAATACATCTTTCATTAAAAACAAAAGAAAATGATTCATATTTGTATTTACTGAGGAGAAAAGGTAGTGAGAGTAGCTAGTTTGACTGGCAAACCCAAGGCTGAAATCTTATGTGGGGTGGGAGTGGGGAAGGGGAATGAACACTGTAATTTTTATGCAGATTCTTGCATATCCCCAAATATGGTTAAGTTATCCCAGCATTTTTAAACCTAAGTCAAATAGGGTTGCTCTGTCTTTTATCAGTTTATGGGAAGGAGGGTTGAAATGATGGGGGGGAAAATGAATAGACTAGAATTGACTGTAGAATCTATTGTATGGAGGGATGAGGGATGAAAAGAATTAATGCAAGCAATAGTAATTGCTTCATTATAACAATCCAGCCAAATACCTACATTTTCAGTTCAGCATTTTGTTAATACATGCCGCAAATTGCTAGGGCTGTACTCCTGTTTTTTTCTCTTTAGTGGACACAATGGTACTGATAATACCAAATCATTACCTTGCCAATAACAGATTCAATCCACACAATGCACAATATTGGAATAATAACAATTGTCCCTTCAAAACTGTGGTGGACCTTTTTCTTTTCAGTAAATTAAAAATAGATAATTTAAATAGAAAGAAATAGTAGAAAATGGGAATATTCTGAGCACTGATTAAAATGTCAAACCTACAAATGAATTGCTTCCCTAAAGTACAAGACTTGTATTTTTCAGGTATCTTCTATTCCCACCTCATGTCAGCCTGTCAAGAATATTACTGTAAAATGAAATCACATTTCCGGGCATTTCTTTCAGTTGAAGTGTGTGTGTGTGTGTGTGTGTGTGTGTGTGTGGTTGTTGTTAGTTGTGAAGTCGTGTCTGACCCATCGAGACCCCATGAACAATGTTCCTCCAGGCCTTCCTGTCCTCCACCATCCCTGGAGTCCATTTAAGCTCGCACCGACTGCTTCAATGACTCCATCCAGCCACCTCATTCTCTGTCATCCCATTCTTCTTTTGCCCTCAATCTTTCCCAGCATTAGGCTCTTCTCCAGTGAGTCCTTCCTTCTCATTTGGTTCTAGAGTAAGTTATCCTTCTGATATATGATTAATATTGCCATTATTTTTTTCATAGTAGTGATGAGATGGTATTTTTTGTGGGTTTGCATTTTAATGTAAACTTGTTTCACTTGCCTTTCCCAAATCAACAATAACATGAATAAGATTATAATTCAATATTTACCTTTCCCCAATTTTACCATGTAGCACCACTTTCAGCAAAAAAGCTGTATTATCTAAAGTAAAACAAATGTTAATGTTATTAAATGATAATTATACAAAAGCATATTTCACCAGAGAAAATTGCTATACTCACATGCTTGAAAAAAAATTGTCCTGGAGTGTCCTGCAAACACTTTTTACTTTCATTATTCTGGATCATCTGTGAATTTGGCCAGCTCCCTGCTTACCACTTAGTTAAAATTATTTACAAACTAGCTGATTTGTATTTATAAACTAGCGGCTTTGCCTGGGTATAGTCAGAATTTCTGCTCCCCCCTCTCTGTGCTTGTCACAGGAGGCTAACCACTCTGACCTAGGAAGATACCAATACATCATCCTATGGGAGGGAGGATAGGAAAGGAGAGCCTCCCCCTCAGCATGGACTCGGGAAGGCAGAGGCAGACTTTCCTCCTCTCTGTGTGGAGCATTCCTAGCAGAGCTTGCTGGGATTGTAGTTTGCTTTGCCTGTGGCAGGATTTTTAGGGGACAAAGCCCCCCAGGGGGGCTAGGGAGGTCTTAACCCCAAGTGCTTTTTGTCATAGGGTAAGTTATCTGTATGCCACATTTGGGTCAGATGGTCCAGCCGTTAAAAATTGTATAGAGAAAGATACAATGCCCGCCCACCTGCTCGCCTGCTTGCCTGCCACACTCTATTTTTTTTATATATAGATAAATAAAAAAGCAAAGGCTCCAAGAAGTTAGCAATCATGATACTCTTTACTGAGGAATCTTTAACAAGGAACATTGTCAGAGATGTTTCAAAAATCTATGTACTGGCAAAGTTACCTCCATCCACCTGCATGGGATATTGAAACAAAGTGTAACTTATTGGTGAAGCAAGATTTATCTTTGCAGAAGCCATGCCAATTTCCACCCAGTAAAGCTTGTTCATTCATTGTTGCACTGGATTTATGTCAGCTATGATCAATAAGACTCTTAACAATTTACAAGGCATGTATAAAACAGTACAATGAAGAATCCACAGTAAAAAATAATAATCAAACAATAAATAAATAAATAAAAGCAGCAGAATTATAAAGCCACATAAATGCTCCTTGAAATAATTCTGCTTTCAATGACTAATGGAAAGCCAGCAATGTGGAAGCAATCAAATTTTCATGGGGACTCTGCCGCAGATTTCAACTCTCAATGTGCATATATGCACAGGTACCCATGTCTTTAGCATATTTGAAATCTAAATTGCATTGTCTGGATACATCCCAGAGGGCAATAAGTATATTTGAATCTGTAACAATCCACGCACGCTATTCAGAACAAGAAGTTTGTCTTACATAGAAATCATAGTTGTATTTTGCCTGTTCCAAAAACAGCTTACATGATCATTCTCGTAGTTCTATGAAGCTGTGAAGAAAAACATGGTAGCTGGTAAAAGTTAAAAGTTACAGTACAGTTTCAATGCAGTGGAACCTTGGGTTGCGAATGAAATCCGTTCCGGGATTGAATTCATGACCCAAATTTGTCACATCCCAACTTACTGCAATTCTGCACATGTGCAGATGGGAAAACGGTGTACAAAGGAAGTTTTCCGCGTCATTTTTTGTTTGGAAGCCAAGTTCTAGATCATAAACCGATTCAAAACTGGGCAGGATTTTCCATTTGGAACCCAAATTGGTTGCGAACTGAAGTGTTCACAACCCAAGGTTCCACTGTACTTAATGAAAGCTTAATCCCAGGGTTCTTCTTTCACAGTTTAGTATGTTATAATATATTTCCTACCATAGATCTTACATGCTGTGTGGAAGAAGAATATGTATATGACCTTTTTCTAACAAGCAGTGCCTTTAAGTAGTTTGCTCACTGTAGAAAGGTCCCCCGTCCCCAGATTAAAATATTCTTTATTCTTAATATTAAAAAGAGGCAAGCTATGATATTTTCCCTAAAGGAGAAATGGAGAAACATCTTAACAAAGGCAGAAAGCAGCCCCAGTCTTCCTGCCATAAGAAAAAACCTCAAGCAGAAGCTTAAAGAGGCTGGTCATTAGGAATGGAGATTTTGTATCCATACAGAAAACCTGGGCCAATTTTTTATAAGCAAGAAGACTCCAGACAAGCAACACAATAGGCAAGGAACCCAAACTGACAAGATTAGCTCAAACACCTAGGATTTGTATTTCCCCCTTTGTCTGTACAGCCAGCCATGACCCTTATATGACCCCATAGAAATATGGCAACAGCCATTAAAATATTGAAGGACATATTCTTGCACAGGAACAGGCATCTCAATCACCCCAAAGAATGTATAAAAGCCCATTTTGTCAGCCATCCAAGAAACATGCTGCTGTCACTAGTTTCTGGCTACCAAATAAACAGAGAACATCCTTTCCCACAACCTGCCTTCATTTTATTTCCAGCGTCTTTCTCCCGGCTTGGAATCGGTTTGGATTTTTCTTCCAACATTACCTTCATAGAATAAACCAGGTTTGAAGAAAACAGTACTGCAAATAATAAAAAGGTCTTTGACAGATTAATGGGTGCAAACTGCAGTAGAGGAAATAGCAGAACCTAACTGACGGAGAGGAAACAAAATGCACTAAATAGGATTGGGGGAAAAATAAGCTCAAGCAGTCAGTAATAAAGGGCATTTAATGGCATTTAAAGATGTGTATTTCATTATACATGGGTTAACAGCAGTCCAAATGGTATTTGCCCAAAATTGGAAAAGTTGGGGATTACCTGCAGGAAATTATTAAGAAAATTTTAGACTGTGTAGAGATGAATCGGTTGACATTGGCGATTAGAGAAAAATGTGAAACAGAATACTTTAAAGTTTGGGAAACCTTTTACTCTTGGCTAGAAGCTAGATATGTGAAAAAATGATACAGTTAAGTTGCATGGTAATATACTAATCAAATGGATATTTGAGGGAATTGTGATTGCCACATAAAAGATGGATATGCGTTGTATAAAAGGAAGTGATAGTAAAGTAAGAATTATCAGTTTAATAGTAAAACTGGAAAATAATGGAGATTTGATCTTATGATCTTATGATGAAATAGTAGGTGTAAGGTATTATTTAATATGGTAGATACAGTATAAGTATAACAATGTGTTATATATAGAAGTTGATTAATATGTGAATCATTATGTACAATGGACTTTAAATCAATATTAGGCACAAAGAAGGGATTAGCTATCTTAGAATTATTAAATAGGTAACCACTTGAATGTAATATATTGCGAAGATGAAAAACAATGTATTGTGAATTTGTAAGCGATGGATGCCCAACACTTTGTAAACCAGAGGACACACAATGTCATTGAAAAATGTTTCAAACCTTGTAAAAATAAAAAATAAAATAAAAAGGGCATTCTTTTGTAAGGCTATTCTTAATTACAATTTTGGAAGAAGTACTGATTATTATTTTTTTTACTATCTTGAGTCTATCTTGCAAGTAGCTGTCAGCGTTACCAGTGAAGGTCCTCCTTTCCTAGTTAATACTCAGAGACAAAATCCACCCAAGTCAAATTTTTATTTGGAGAACCCATGTTGGCAATAATGAAGGAATCCTGGAACTAACACTTAAGTTTCGGTTCCCAGAAAAGAATCCTAAACCCAGCCCCCCCATCCACATAAATCACATTGTCCAATTACACTCCTTCACTTGGCACCCATTCTTCTTCTCCTCCGATTACCAGCTACATCATCCAACAACCTTGACTTTGGCCAACTATTTGTTTTGACTAACTCTATTCAACAAGACAGTCCCCCCTGCAATTCCCTAGTTAGAATTGTGGCAGTTTAGAAGCAACAGGAAAATGGCTACATTATGGCTAACTACATGCATGCTTCTAATACTGACAGTAGCGTGCTGAGAGAACATAAGAAAAATGCTTCTAGTTGCCAGTTACTAGGCTGGAACATTTTTCCACATTCCAGATGCTTTGGGCTAAATGTTATGGTGCCTGCTGCAACAATGATTTGAGGCTGTAAAACTGAAGAATCATCATCCCTGAGAGTTTACAACTGGTGAGCAAGCAATAGCAATAAAGTATTGGAGTTGTATGACTGAGCTGTATGTTTGCTATAAAGCCCATGCTTTGTTCCTAAACTATTTTATTGACTTCATGTGCAGTGAACAGTACTGCTCTCTTACTGACCTGAAGCCCTGTTGATCTTTGTATGTGGAAGGATGGTGATTTATCCTTCATGCATAGTTTGAGAAAGGGGTAGAAACATCAAAAGATTGTTGATAATTTCCAGGAGACATTTCAGCAACAGCAACAAAACCTAGAAATCTCTATCTTCTAAAATCTTTTTTTACACAATACTCCTCACTGAGAAGCAGAAGAGAAGAGAAATATGGCGAGCTATTAAAAGTATGTACTCATCAACCAGCCAATTTTAAATTAGCTCCTTCACTTATAGTCAGATGTCTGTTTTTATTTTTAATTACTGTAGTTTTGAATAGCTGCTTATTCCCCATTATACAATGACAGATTAGAAAAATCTTTTATAACATTTCAAGCCTCAGGCAGAAGGCATCCCCCACCCCCTTTTTCCTATAATAGGAAGATGAATGGCTGAAAATGCACAATTAACATATGATGGTTTTTTAAAGTTTGCTGAGTGGTGCATGTTATATATATATATTAGGCAGGCTACAGTTTGGATGACATTTTAGAGGAAAGCATTATTTTCACTGTTAAAAATAAAAGCATATCTGAAGAAGATTTCTGTCTATCCATGCTAATCTATATCTATAGAAGAGAAATATTCGGTGTCGGAGTTTGTGGGTATGTTCCAAATAGGCTCTTCCATCCCTACACCAATCTGCCCCAAACTTGCCAGGCACATACCTCGCACTCTGGAGACAAACACTGGGGGGGGGGGGGATTTGTCACAAATGCCTTTGTGCCTTCTCCCCCCGCCCAAAGGTGCCAAAGTGGACACACTCACCAACATTTCACAGACAATCTCTGCTGAGCATGTGCAGATGGTTACCAGGCAAGGGATGCAAATCGGAGGGTCTCCAGCCAATAGAGGCAAGGCATGCCAATTGGGCAAATGCTGGGATAAATTGTCATAAATACCCAGGCAAAGCCAGGTTATCAGCTAATGTATACTAATGGATAATTTTCTGGCTATACATTGATATATTATGAATTTAAATGATTAGAAAGGACCGGTAAAAGGAAATTCCTAAACATGGGATAACAGTGGATGTGATTCACAGCTGAAATATCTATTATTGTGATATCTACTCTCAATCAAGGGGATGTAGTGGCTCAGTGGCTAAGACGCTGAGCTTGTCGATCAGAAAGGTCGGCAGTTCAGTGGTTCGAATCCCGAGTGCTGC
>JANHFR010009988.1:108687-122379 GCA_032468015.1 Mimophis mahfalensis | reverse complement strand
CAGTTTCAGAATTGCCTCGTGCTACCAACATGGAGTTTTCTAATAAACAGTAACTTGGATGAATCCTGTGTCTGAGTTGTGCTGGATATGGCAAAGCTCTTTTGGAGCCTGACATTACCCCTGCTACTGTGACAAGATAATGGCAAGTAAGCTCCTGAATAGATGAGAACTATGTTTAAATTTAGAACTGTGTCCAGCCTAAAGTCAGTCTCATATTATTTACAACTTGCCAAAATGATTACCCCAGTCAGTCTGTTTGTTTATATGTAAGTCTGTATGTCTGAAAGTCACAAAGCATCTTAATTGAAAGCTTTTGAGAGGCCTGGGGTCAGCATGTTCATTTATCTCCCTCTTCTTCCTCCTTACTTCATCCTGTGTCAGTATAAGTTTTCCTCCACTGAAGTCAATGGCCAGAAATGGGAGTGTGGGGAAAAATCCAAAATATTGGATAGTTCATCCTCTCTCCTACCAAACAGCTATTTTATTTCCATCCACATTACTTTTGATCCACTGCCTTTTTTTTCTTTTTCACATTAATAAAGACTAAAATATGAGAATTCCCTGCTTATGACTGAATTGAGAATGTATAAGCTTTGATTGAAAGCTTATGCACATTTAAAGATAGGGGTTTGCAAATATTAAAATTTCCCTACCACAACATGGCAATTAACTTCATAAAAATAAGAAAAGGCCATTTTAAAGTAAATTATTTCCACCATTTTTCTTTACTAATCCACTTTATAGGAAAAAATCCATAGATAGATGATAGATAGATAGATAGATAGATAGATAGATAGATAGATAGATAGATAGATAGATAGATATAGAACTATCTATATCTATATCTATATCTATATCTATATCTATATCTATATCTATGTATATGTATATATGTATATACATATCAATGTATCTATGTATAAACTATATATTATATATAGTTTTTCCTATAAAATGGATTAGTAAAGCATAGATAGATAGATAGATAGATAGATAGATAGATAGATAGATAGATAGATAGACAGATAGACAGACAGATAGACAAAACCAGTGGTTGTAACTGTTAAAAGACATTAGCTTTTTTCTAGACAGAGCTGGAATTATAAAATCTTCTGGCAATACATTTCACTTGCCCTTCACGCTAAAATATTTGCTGAAAGACTTATTTTTGTTTAGTTTCATATAAACAAATGGGTGCCAAGTGAAATCATCTACTTGAAAGCTAAGGGCATAATCTTATACATACATATTTGGACGGAAGATGATCATAGTTTCTACTGTTCAGTTGCAGATGTTGAGATTCACAGACCCCTTTCCCTGCAGCATTAATTCAGTATTGGGAGAACCAGCAAGAGATTGCAAATAAAAGGCCCAATATTTTTTCTTAGAACGTAGGGTAAAATATTGCCCACAACCATGTGGTTACAACACTTATCACTCTTACAATAGCAATCATTTCATTCTTTTCTTAGTGGTGTTTCAGGAACAGTTTTTGGCTGAGCTCTTTCATTTAGAAAGCATAATTTTAACCCTGTTGAATCTGCGAAAGACGAGCTAATTCATGTATCTGGCAAAACGTATCTTCTGCTATCAGAGCATGTCTTTACTGCGGTTCATTGATCATGTCCTTACCAAGGAACAACTAAAAATATCCCAATTCTAGGTGTATATATTTAAAGTGGGTTTAAGCATCCCCACTTCTTTTTTTAAATTACATTTATTATTATTCTGATGTATTACACATAAAGTGATTTTGACAGCAAGCGAGCCTTCTAAAAAGCATATCATTACAAACATCTTAAACATTCTTTCACATTCTATTCCAAATATGTCTTAAATCATATATCCTCTCACTTTTGTAACAAGCTATACATTACTATTATTACAATAAATCTTTATACCCACTAACATAAATGTAATGTCTATCTATACCTATCTGCAGGGGTGGTTTCAAATTTTTTAACAACCGGTTCTGTGGGTGTGGCTTAGTGGACATGGTTTAGTGGGTGTGGCTTGGTGGTCATGTGACTGGAGACAGCAAGTCTAGGCTACTGCCAAGAGTGTAATAAGGGCTAACTGCAGAGGAGGTTTCTGTAAGCAGGGCAATGAAGATTAGGCTAGAAAAAATACCAGAATTTTTCCTTGCTGCCTTCTTTACAGGATTATTCCTGTAAAGTAGAGAAAAACAAAAGGAGATTTCTTCTAACAACTGGTTCTCCGAACTGCTTAGAAAGTTAACAACCAGTTCTAGCGAGTAGGTGCGAATTGGTAGAAACCCACCCCTGCCTATCTGTACTATAATTAGTATGTGAAGTAATTTCAATTGTTTTGAAGTATTGAGGTTGATGGATTTCTCTCTCTTCCTGTACAACACAGTTAAATGATGCCAGAGACTCTTTTGTATAACAAAAGTAAACTATTTATTGTACAAATAAATAACTATTTACTTTCACAAGAACTTCCTTTTCATTTAGCCTCCTGTAATTATCTATTCTTATGCACACAGTCTCCTATGAGGCTGGAGTCCTAGGCCCTAACTACACCACCCCTGTCCACAAAGTTCTTCTCAGCAGTGGGTGTTACAAGGACTGAGGGAACAGTCTCTGAGCTGTCCCTTAAATACCCTCTGATATCAGTTGGCCTCTGACATCAGAGTTGGAGGGAGATTTGAATCCCTGTTCTCCCATCTCATTGGCCCAGGCTGTCTCCGGGTCTTTTCAAGATGTACAACACTCAAGCCATCAGATTTTTCTGCTGACATAGTAATACACATCTATTTACTCCTTCTGTCTTTCTGTCTTGTTTCCAGCCATGAATACTATGTTGACCGGTTCAAACTATGATCTATCCCCACTTCTGACCTCACTCTTTTTTGTCATTTCTTTGAAAGGAAGAGGATGAGTTGTTTTCCATTTTTCTCCAAACTCCTTTTTGTTCTGTGTAGAGTTGTCCCTTTGCAATTGAGTGTAGCACAGTATAATGACGGTCACATTTTATTTATTTATTTATTAAATTTATATACTGCCCTTCTCCCAAAGGACTCAGGGTGGTGTACAGGGCAATTAAAACAAATAAAAATACAAAAGTTAAAAATATATTAAATTAAGAAGCCCTGACAAACAAACACATAAGTTTAAAATAATAAACCCCCTCAGTCCAGGCCAGTCTGTTTGAAAAGCCATGTCTTCAGGTTCTTTCAGAAGGAGCGGAGGTCGGGAACCATCCATAGCTCCACCGGCAGTTGGTTCCAGAGGGCAGGTTCCCCAACCAAGAACGCCCTCCCCCGAGGAGCTGCCAGCTGACATTCCTTGACTGGTGGCACCCAAAGGAGGCCCTCCCTATGGGAGCGGACTGGGCAGGGGGACGATGATGAGATCATCATGATTTCTTAGCAAAAGACAAAAGAATGATTTCTTCTTTCCATGTCCTGTCACTTACCTATAAACAAATTTGTAAACCCTCATCATTTCAGTCCTAGTGTCCACAAAGGTCCATTAAGTGTTACCAGAAATAAAAAGCTATTTTAACTTTGATCAAATAACTAAACTTTATATTCCTTACTTTTATATTTAACAATCTTAATATTTACTCCATTCAATAATGTTATCAAGCTTGGTTTCTTTTTAATTTGTTTTGTCCTTTCTCACAAGATTCTTCAAAACTTAGCAAGCTTCTTTTGTAAATCCAATCTAACAAAATTATCCAGATTATTCTCTTGGTTTATTGTTTGTTTGTCCTTTTTAGATATTAAAACATCAGCCAATTTCTTTTATATATCCAATATAACATCTTTTTCCATGTTATTCTTGTAGCCTGACATTTGTAAATCCAATTTTCCACTTCGTTTCAATTTTTTTCATGTAAAATTTGTTCCTCTTCTGTCATCTTTTAGTTTCTCCACAGAAACAGATGTTTCTGCGTCTGTTGACACTATTAATATTAACCTCTGCGTTAGTTTCTTTAAAACATCTATTTGTCCAGTATTACAATATTTTGCTTCATTATGTAAGTCAAGTTTATTGCTCTTTTTAAAGTGTAATAATTAGTTCCCTGTAATGACAAATTTTAAAAACTTATCTTATTATTTTTCTTTTAAAAAAATCAAAGCAAAAGAAGGCAGGATTCTTTACATCTAATTGCAAAATCTTAGTTCAAATTTATCTTGACCTTTAGTCTATTTGTAATTTTCTAAAATCAAAGGTTTTTGCTGCCTTCATGCTGCCTATTAAAAATAAATAAGTTCTTAAACTTATAATTAAAATTGTCTTTTGCTAAAGATTTAAGCAAAAGAGGAAAACTGGATACTTTTTCTTCAGTGCTCAATTTATTTCTATGCTTGCTAGAACATAATTTCTACATGAGCCAAGGTGGCACCTCAGCTAGATTGCAGTACTGCAGGATAACTCACTGCTCACTCACTGTCAGGAGTTTGATGCTAACTGGCTAAGAGTTGACTCGCATCCTTCTGAAGTTGGGAAAATGAGGATCCAGATAGATGGGGGAAATATGCTGACTCTGTAAACAACTTAGAGAAGGCTGTAAAGCACTGTGAAGCAGTATATAAGTCTAAATGCTGTTGCTATTGCTATTTAATGTAACAATCCTTTTGATGGTCAGGGGAGTTGTTTGTCAGTTTTTCCTGTAATGGAAAAATATGCAGGTGTTCTGAGCTAGTAATTTTTCTAAGCTACTATCCTCTTTCCTAGGCTTTGAAAAGATGCAACAATTTGTCTTGCCAGCTCTAGATTTGTCCTAGAAGTCTAACAATCAGTCATAAGGCATGAATGTTATTCTTTCTCTCCAGCAAGAAAAAACACTATACGTAATTCATCTCATTTATTACTATGCCCTCTGCCACTTACTAATTTAAACTGTATGGTGACGTTATCCACACATTAAAAATGCAGTCTTGGATGTGGGAACTGAAAGGCTGCTTATTGTGTTTTCCTTTTGGTGCATTCTCAGTCTGTCGTACAAGCCTGGGTGCCGGAAATTCTTATATATCCCCAACATTCTATGTAACATTTCTTGATTTATTGAACTAATCTGCACGGCCACACATCTTAATCAAGTAACTCTGAACACTAACAAAATAACATGATATAAAGGGCATAAGATCTATGAACTGGAATGCTGATGGGCAGAGTTCATTCCTGCTCTAATTACAAAGTCATGAGTTCACTCATAAATGACAATTATGTTTTACTTTCTAAATGACCAGGATCAGGAAATCTCTATAATTGTAGCCAAATTATGTACCATCACTGTGATAATTAGAACAGTTTAGACTGATCATTTCCCCGGGTGTATCTGGTACAGGCATGAATTAGTTTTGATTTGGTGCTATGCAAGGACCATGTTTTAATTTTATTTTATTTCTTTGTGTTTGGTCTATGACCACATATTTTAATAAACTAAACCAATCCAAACTAAATGTCATAGAGCAACACAGATACCTATATTCAAAAGTTTATGATTTTTATAAGTTCATATTGAGCAGAATGCATTTTGCTTTGGGGAGAAAAAAAACACTTGTTGAAAACCTGCTTAAGTCTTTCCATCAAATTTTAAACTTCCTATAAAAGAATAACCTGTGGCAGGAAAGTTTGTGATTATTTCATTTTAGAAACAAGACATACTCACTTTGATTCACTCCATTAAACCAAACAATCTGGGTACATTCTGCGAAGGAGTTAAAATTGTCTTATGTTTAATTAAAAATAAACTCAACGTTCTCAGTTAGAGAATTTGGAAGTAAAATGTCTCTCAGCTTTGTTCTCATTCCTTTAATTATTGCAGTGATGTTTGATCACACAGACAGCATGTTGGGGGTTTTTAGCGTGAAAAGAGAATTTTCTCCTACTAAAGGCCAGATTGTGTGTGGTATTGGATAGAAACTTCAATCTAGATTTCTGTAGTGTCAACATCTAATTAATTTTACTCTAAATCTCGGATTTCATTGTGCACTTATTATACAAGTTACCATTGGTTACTATGGCCTCATTCTATTATTCACAATGCAAATGATGACTTGCAGCTTGAACGCTGCCTAGTGATAAATTCTATAAAGTCTCAAGATGAGTGTGAAATTAGCATGTGTCTCTCAGCTGTTCCACACAAAGCACCACGATGTAAGTCACTGCCCTAGTTTCTGGAAACACAGATAATTTTGAAACAGATTATCTTCCACTAGAAGAATTACAGAACTATTTATCAAGGGAAAATGTAGGTGCTATGCATGAGATTTCCAATTAAGTGGATGAAATAACAGCACATTTTCAGAACTCTTATCCATTCTCTTTACTGGCGAGGCATTGCTTGTAGAATTGGGTATGTGAAGGCTTCCATGAGTACTGGAATTCTGGACAGTGTGGATCCAGGATCATGGGAGAGCTTATGTGCATGCAGATCTTACATGAAAGATTCCTACCTAAGAGATTGTGCTCTACTCATGGACAATAGTTCCTCTCTAAAGTCACAGTGCCTTGCAATCATTCACATGGTGAACTGTGTATTTCTTTGTAACACCTGAATGGGCATACCTGAATGAGTCTATGAAAACTTCACAATCCATGTCAGTTTTACAGTTATTAACAATATGGTGGGAGCCCCATAGACATTGAAATGATTTGAAGATATTTAAACTGCTACATGGACTGGGTGCCAAGCGTTAAATAACTTGCAGAGCAGTCTTTGCAATAGGTAAACCTTGCAACTGGTTGTAGATCAATGGATCATAACGGAGATGAAGTCAGGAGGCCACAGCAAACGTTGTTCAGAAAAAGGCAGATTTATTTACAAGCTATATACATAAGGTAGCCAGCCATACAGAATTGAAACAGAAAGTAAATGTTGGAGCTGAGAGCACCAACACCATCATGCTAGTATACTATTGTGCCACCACGAGGCTTGGAGTAGAGCCTCTCATATTTATACCCTTTCAAACTAATGATGATTGACACATCACATGAGCTTCCAGGATGGTTGAGTTCTGCCTGGTGGCAGACAGGCTGTCTCCTGTTTGTGAGTGTGGTGTGGCCAGGGTCTAGTCAGCCATTTTGAATGTACACAGAAATAAAGACATTTTACATTAAATACCAAAATGAATAAATTCAACACCAGGAGTCAGGGCAGTGATCAGATGGCTAGGCAATTGGCTCTTTTGGATCCAAAGGCAATAAGCACTACAATAAATAAAGGGATTTAAGCCTTATTATCAGCTCAAGCAAACAGATCAAAAACATAAAAAGCATGCATTCTGGCAAGATAATACCCAAATCTCTTCCAGGCTGCCCGGAGCTACATAATAAATGACAGCAGAGGTACCCCAAGGGTTGCCAGTCTCCACAGTACCTAAGGCTGGGTTTCATGCAGAACACACAACAACCACCTGAAGGTTTTTATCAAAACCTGACATCATGACTTCATGGTTCTGCTATAACAGGAGATTGCAAGACCTGATCTCGACTGTATGGCACATGTTAGGATGGGAAACTTTCACAGTGGAAAAAGCTTTGAAGCTATGTGAAGATTCTCTTCCCCTTCTCCTACTTTATTCAATAAATAAGAGTAAAAAACCCAAGAAGGTTAACTCAGAGTGAACTCCAAACCTCTAGAGTTTCCTTATTTGTTTGTTTGTTTGTTTGTTTGTTTATTTATTTAACATATGGCATATCACACACTGGCTTGCAGTATGCATTAACATTTCACTAAGATTAGTAAAACACAATTAAATATAAATGTTTAAAACATCTATATTCAAATATCATGTCCAGACTATCTAACTACTGAAGTGTGGTATTGGTAACATGGGGAAAAAGCCCAGATACTGGACCAATATATGCAGTGGTGGGATTCAAATTTTTTTACTACCAGTCCTGTGGGTGTGACTTAGTGGGCATGGCTATGCTGTTGGCTAATCAGAGGTGGTATTTGCCAGTGTCGGCCAATCAGAAGTGGTATTTATTTTTTATTTTTTACCTAACACCCATGATGGAGGACGTGCAGTTCTGAGCTCTGTGTGGGTTCCAGCATTTTGGCAGTCGGAGAAGGCCTAGAGGGGCTTTTTAACATGTTTGCCCCTTGGTTTGTCCCGGGACTGCAGAGGAGACAGTGGCCATCAGCCGGAGCGATGGCCCGAAGATCGGCCGATGAGAACGGTGAGCGTGGCCTAGAGTGGCCTGCCGGGCGGCATCGCTGGGGCCGGCATCGCTGCCGCGGCAAGGAGATCAGCTGTGGTGGCGGCCGCTGAGATTGGCAGCAACTGAGCTCGGCGGAGCCTGTATTGGGGCCGGCATTGCTCACGCAGCTGGAAGATCATCCTTCCTCTCTTGGGAGGCACGCCGCTGGCTGGATTCTGGGCCCGAGGAGCCTGCACTCAGGTCAGCTCTGCCACATGGCCTGAAGATTGGCCATGTGGCTTGAAGATCGCCCATTTCCCAACCTGGCAGGTACGCTGCACGGGATGGAGATCGGAGATGCTGGCTGCACCTGGGACCCGACTGGGACTAGTAGCACACCACGCGGCCTGGAGATCGGCAGCGTGGATGGTATGGGGACTTTTACCGGGATGGCTGCGGAGGAGGGGGGCACCATGTTGTGTTTGCTCCCCCTTACCCTGGGGGAGGAACGGAGGGAAGATCTGCTATCTCCAGGAGGAATGATCGGGGTTGGAGGTGATATCCCACAGTTGCCCTGGCAGATTGCCCATGGTTGGGGAGCGGAGGAGCTGGATCCTGTGTGCGGAGGCGTTGGCAGAGTCTGAATGCCAGCCATACCTGACCACACTTTAGAAGCTCATGGAGCTCAACACCACGTGACTGGAGTTGGTGATGGCAGCAGAAGTGGCAACGGCGAGATGGACTGCTTGACTTTAATCTGCGGTTCCCTCTCCCAGCAAGTTCTATGGAATACCCACTGTGAGAGGGCAGGAGAACTTTATCAGCTTTCTCCCACTGAGGTGAGAGAGCAGTGGGATCGAATCTGACTTTCCCTAGGACTGTGGCCATTGGGGTGAGAAAGCGATTGGCCTTGTTCTTAGGAGTCAGCCCAGGTGAGAGCGGGCTGTGAGACAGCTTGGACTTGAACTACGCTGGGAGCTGTAACATCATCTCATTTAACATCTGACTGCTTGCTGGACCCCTTGGCTCTTATGATTATGACTGCAATCTGTTATAACAACATGGACTTGTTCGCCCTATGGAGAGCCCCCCTCTCCTGGGGCGGCCCACCATCCTTAATATTTCCCTTGATGATGGCCCTGGGCAGGGGACCTCGAGAGGTGGTTGGGTGCAGGGAGAGGTTTTGGGATTTATAGGAAGAAGCCTCTCCTGTGTTTTTTATCTTCTTGTTTTAGGGGGTTAGGGAGGAGGGGTGGGAGTAGGGCTGGGTTGGGATTATCTACCCACCCAGCGGTAGATAGTTCCGGGCTGGGTGCTGATCCCTGCCATGTGGGTGGCGGTCTGGGTGCCACTGTGACTCCTGGAGGGGTGGGGTTGTGGATACCCACGGCAGTTGGGAATGGTGGCATGGGGGCCCATATCAGTATCCGGGAGTGCACCCCCACTGTTTACGAGCGGTGGCATGCTCCGACCCCCCGGTTGCATCCTGTCAACCCTGTGTCTCACTTGGGTCATCAACCCATCCGTCTGGGGGATCAGACAACAGGGCCAGTGGCCATGCTAGTGACCCGACACTTTCTTGCGAGGACCCTCAGCACCGAACGGGACCCAGCTCCTTCCGTTCTCACTCCAGCATGACCTCTGAGACGATCTATGCCTGCGGAGGGTGCCGGGATGGTCCCGCTCTGCTTCCGCTTTGTCCGAATGTCCCTTGATCTGCATCCCAGCGAAAGCCCATGTCCCCTGCCTGTCCCCCTTGCTGCTGGTCCCCCTTGCCACTGGTCCCCCTGTTGTAGCTCTTCCTCCTGTATTAGTTCTCCCTGAAGCACCTGTACCTCCCCGTGCCCCTCCTCCAGAGGCCAGGGTAGTTGTTCCCCCTACCAATCCGCACCTCCCTATCCACGGGCGTGCCCACGGCGCCGGGCCCCTTGGCCCATGTCACGTGGGTGGAGGGGTGGTAGGGAAAAGGGCTGAGGGGGGCAATACATAGTTTTGGTTTCTGTTTAGTTGGCGCATGCCTGTTCATACTGTTTACGTGTACACGTGGTTTCAGTTGAGCATTGTTGCAAGTTTTTCCCAGAGCTGACTTGTTCCCGGGCGAGGTAGGACCTCTCCTCGCCTGGTGCCTGCAAGGTTCTCCCATGCCCCGTTTAATAAAGAGTTGGAACTTTCTGCTGGCTTCCACGACTCTTCTTGATGGGCGGGTGACTCCCAGATACATCCCCTCTCCCCAGGAACGAAGGAGTTCGGACCCCTGGGCTCAGGGTGGTATGTTTTAATGCCAGGTCTGTTGTGCATAAGGCCCCCCTCGTTTGTGATATTATTGAGGGGCAGGCCGCAGACCTGGCCTGCATTACAGAGACCTGGTTGGGCACTGAGGGAGGGGTCCCTCTAAATGATATGTGCCCACCAGGTTTCCATGTGCTTCATTGCCCTAGGGCTCAGGGCAGGGGTAGAGGAGTGGCGGTTGTTATTAGGGAGGCTCTGCTTCCGCAGGAGGTCGCTGTCCCTAAGATAGACGGGTGTGAGTCCCTCCTTTTGAAGTGCGGTTCCAGGGTTCAGTTGGGCATGCTGCTGGCGTATCTTTCGCCCAGCTGCATTGCAGCTGCCCTGCCTGGGCTGCTCGATGTTCTCTCAGGGTTGGCGGTGGAGTTTCCCAGGCTGATGGTTCTGGGGGACTTCAACCTGCCTTCCCTGGGGGTTTTGTCTGGGCAGGTCCGGGAGTTCATGGCCTCCCAGGTTATTTGCGAGCCGACTCATGAGGGTGGACACACACTCGATCTCATTTTTCTATCTGGACAGTGACTTAAGTGATCTGGGGAGGCACTCCAACTATATTCCCCTTGTCATGGTCAGATCACTACTGCCTGCGGCTGAGCTTCCATTACGCCACCCCCCACTGCTGGGCTGCAGAGCCAACCAAATGGTTCCGCCCCAGGTGCCTTATGGATCCAGAATGGTTCCAGCGGGCGCTTGGGTCTGTACCTGACTCCCTCATTCACAGTTTGGTTGATGCCCTAGTGGAAGCATGGGATAGCATGGCCACCGGGGCATTGGACCGGATCGTGCCCTTGCGGCCCCTGACTCAGCGTCATTCCCATCAAGCTCCTTGGTTTACCGAGGGGCTCCGGGATATGAAGTGCCATAGACTTCCTGGAGTGCAGTTGGAGAACCAACTGTTCTGAAGCCGACCGATTGCGACTGCGACTGTATACACGGTCATATGTCACAGCAATGGAGGTGGCAAACTGACAATATTTCACCACCCTCATTGTGTCCACGGAGAATCACCCGGCCGATTCTGAATCAGGAGGTTGCGGGTGACCCTTTGCAGGGACGAGCCGAGGAATTCAGTTGTCATCTCACGGATAAAATCACTCAGATTTGGGCCGGGTTGGACTCCTACTGGGCAGAATCAGGACGGGAGGAAACCAGCGGACTTGAGAATGTTATCTGGGAGGATTTTGATCCTGTGACTCCCAAGGAAGTGGACAGGATAATGAGGAGGCTGAGTTCCACCACCTGTTTATTGGACCCGTGCCCCTCCTGGCTGGTCTATGCGGCCAGGGAGGGCACCTGCAGCTGGCTCCCTACAGTGGTATCTGCTTCTTTGCAGGAGGACTCCTTCCCCGCTGCCTCGAAAGAGGCGGTGGTGAGGCCCCTCCTCAAGAAGCCGGCGTTGGACCCAGCTGTGTTAGACAACTTTCGTCCTTTCTCCAACCTTCATTTTATTGTGAAGGTTGTTGAGAGTGTGGTGGCTGATCAGCTTCCTTTGCTCCTGGATGAAGCTATTTACCTAGACTCATTGCAGTCGGGCTTCAGGCCCGGTCACAGTACTGAGACGGCTTTGGTCACACTGGTAAATGATCTCTGGCATGCCAGAGACATGGGTTGCTCCTCTGCCTTGGTACTTTTAGACCTCTTGGTAGCTTTTGATACCATTGACCATGGTATCATGTTGCAGCGGCTCAGGGGGTTGGGAGTGAGAGGCACCATTATACGATGGTTCTCCTCCTTTCTCTCAGGCTATATGCAGTGGGTGTTGGCAGGGGGCAGAGATTGACCCCGAGGCCTCTCCTTTGTGGAGTGCCTCAGGGGTTGGTTCTCTCGCCCCTTCTGTTCAACATCTACATGAAGCAGCTGGGTAAGATCATTCGTGGCTTTGGGGTCGGGTATCATCAGTACACTGATGATACCCAGTTGTTTCTATCTACCCCAAACCACCCCAGTGAAGCCCTCGAAGTGATGTCCTGGTGTCTGGAGGCGGTTCGGGCCTGGATGGGGAGAAACAGGCTTCAACTGAATCCCTCCAAGTCAGAGTGGCTGTTTGTGTCGGCGTCCCGAGACAGTGGGTTGGTTCCATCTTTATCCATTGGGGGTGAGGTGTTTCCCCCAGTGGACAGGGTGCACAACTTGGGGATTCTCCTAGATGCAACATTGGAGGACCATGTGGGGACCGTGGCCAGGGGAGCCTTCACCCGGGTTCACCTGGTGCAACAGTTGCGCCCCTACCTGGACTGGGATGCCTTACGGATGGTCACTCATGTGCTGGTGACTTCTCGCCTCGATTACTGCAATGTGCTCTACATAGGGCTGCCCTTGGGGACCATGCGGAGGCTTCAGCTGGTGCAGAATACAGCCTCATGAGTAGTAATGGGAGCTTCCCGATACTCCCATGTAACACCTCTACTCTGCGAACTGCATTGGCTTCCGGTTGCCCTCCGGGTGAGATTCAAGGTGCTGGTGATGACCTATAAAGCCCTGAATGGCTTGGGGCCAGAGTATTTGTGGGGACACATACTGCTGCAGTCATCTTCCCACTGCCCAGTTCGGTCCCATAGGGAGGGTCTTCTCCAGGTGCCACCGGTGGGGGAGTGCCAGTGGGTGAAACCAAGGGGGAGGGCGTTTTCTGTGGGGGCGCCTGCCCTGTGGAATTCATTGCCAGTCGAGTTGCGGGTGCCGCCCGACCTTCAGACTTTCTGCAGAGCTGAAAACCCTTTTGTTTACATCTGCCGGTCTGGACTGAGGGATTTTATTTTAGATTAGACTTGTTTGTGAGGGCGTGCTTTTAATATTTCGTTTTAACTTTTGTATTTTATGTTTTTTAATGCCCTGTAAACTGCCCTGAGTCCTTCGGGAGAAGGGCGGTATAAAAATCCAAATTAATTAATTAATTAATTAATTAATTAATTAATTAATTAATTAAAAAAAAAACAAAACAAATATTTGCCGGTTCTCCAAACCAGTCAAAATTATTGCTACTGGTTCTCTGGAACCTGTCAGATCTGGCTGAATGCTACCTCTGGGTATGTGCCCTCAGCTTACCACCAGTCGCGATGGTATCTACAGTTTGATGTGGGACCCCACAGTCACACTGAGGGGAGGATACTGTGACCCATTTATACACTGAGTCCTGGCAGATACCATGTGAGGTGTGAATCCTATTCAAGATTGTCCATTGTTTGTCCACTGCTTGTCCACTCTTAGACTTAGAGGAGTGATTGAAAACAAGATGGAAGATCTTCAAGAACTGTGTGCATGCAGCTTCTCAGAATGGACTGGGATTGATATG
>JANHFR010009987.1:7669-18873 GCA_032468015.1 Mimophis mahfalensis | reverse complement strand
ATTTAATAAATAAATAAATAAATAAATAAATAAATAAATAAATAAATAAATAGATAGTATTGTTTTTCCCATTTTGATGGCTTTACTTTTGTGACAGTGAATTGTTAATTTCTTTGTTGCTGTTGTTATTGCCATTACTGTTGTTATTATTTTAGGTCTATTTTATATTCTCTTGTTACAGCTTAGTTATGTTTTTTATATATATGGACTAGCTTCCAGTTAAGAGAATTCCTTCAAATAAAGAATTCATTGTCCTCTATAAAGCATAACATTTTCCTTGCTGAATTTCTTGGTTTGTACCCGTAGTTTTCCTGGTCAAGCTGGATGGATGCTCCTTTTTGTGCTCAAGTAACTAATTTGCTCAGGATCAAAAGAATGAGAGGTGAGGTCTGCAGGATATGATAGCATGAACTTGCTGATCAATTACATTTGTGCAAGTTCATTCAGATTTTAATATTTAAACTTTTTAAACAGTGGTTATATAATTTAATGTTTTAAAATCAGAAGGAATAAATGAGTCAACTGTTGATAGTGAATAAGTACAGCAATCCCCCCCAAAATCTATTGCTCATCAGTATATTGTACACTGTTGGTGTGTTTTTTGGGTAAATTTCATATTTCTAGTTTTTTAAGATAGGGAGAGTATCACATCTCCTCTTGCTGCTACTTCATGACAGCTTAGATGGCATGGATAAGAAGCAGGAGGAAAAACAAACAGAATGATAGAAAAACAGAGTTGGAAGGGACCTTGGAGGTCATCAAGTCCAACCCTCTACTCAAGCAGGGGGCCCTATACCATTTCAGACAAGTGGTTGTCCAATCACTGCTTAAAAACTTTCAGTTGATGGAATACCCACAACTTCTGAAGAAAAGTCATTCCACAAGAAGTTTGAAAGAAAGGGACACAAAATATAGCTATACAGTGGAACCTCAGTTCACAAACACTTCGGTTAATGACCAGTTCAGTTCACAACCAAAAAACCAGCTAAATGTTTGACTTGGTTCACAAACAAACCTTCAGTTCACAAACAAACTTGCTGAGGACAAAGAAATCACAAGAGACAAAAGGAGAGTGTCCTTCCACTGTGAGGTGGACTCTCCCATAAAACAGCAACCTCTCTCTCGCTCAGAATTGACTGACTGAACAGTTTTCTCAGTTGTTCATGGTTTTCTCGGTGTTTGTATTAAAGGATTTTACTGTTACCCTGTGCATTTTGTGCCATATTTAACTACAGGACTGTATTTGTGTGCTTCAAAATCTTTAAAAAACAATACAGTTCATAGGGTTCTGGAATGGATCGATCATATTTCCATACAACCCAATGGGAAAACTTGTTTCAGTTCACAACCAGCTTGGTTCACAACCAAACTTATGGAACCAATTGTGGTCGTGAACTGAGGTTCCAATGTAGTTAAAAAGCAGTGGAGATTTGTTTGAAGGCTTTGACTTTGATCATTTTAGCCCACGTTAACAATACAGTAGATATCAGCAGCTACTAACAATTTCATTGTATCTGTTTGAATGCCATTTATGACTACTAATTTACTGTGCCACATATATATATTCTTATTCCATCCTATTTCTTAGGATGAAATTTTAAAAACTGAATTCCAATCAGTAATGTTCTGCCTCTCAGAGCTTTCCGGCACTGCTGCTGAAGGAAGTTGTGGGTAGGGGCACCTTCAGCTAAATAAAATCCTTGACATCAGTGGAAAGAAGAAACATTTTGTTTCTATCAGTTAATGTAGAACAAGGCATTTGTGTATTGCCGGATGTTTTTAATCCTGCTTGAAGTCTTAACAAAAGGTGCACAGATCATAATGGGGAGAAGTTGGTTTCCCCAAGGAAAGGAGAACGAAATAAAGGCAGCAAGAAGAGACAAAGAACCCACCTGGGAGGAAAAGGGAAAGAACTGTCAAAATCACTGACTCATTCATTGTTTGACTGAAGTTCGTGTTACTGAACAGAATATTTATGTGAGTTTGGAGATAACTGAACAAAGCTGCAAGGAAGAAATATATCTTGTAAATTTCTATTTTTTTAAGGGCTTCTTGTTTTAAAAGAAAATCTCTAAATTTTTCATTTTTCTATTAAATTTATTATTGGAGGGATGAGATCAGGAGATACCCTTGCTGGGACTGCATGGCTTTCTGTACATGGGGATCCGGGACCAGAAAGTCCACTTGCCTCTTGAAAAAGCACCTTTGTGACCCAGGACTTTGTCATCTTTGACTCTGGATGTGGTGGCACTGCCCCAGAAAGACCTGGTCTCCTTGACTTGTGACTCCTGTTCAAGGGCGTAGGTGGCAGTGGCAGGTAGGAGAGCCTTTGCGCAACTTTGTATTGTGAAGCAGTTGTGGCATTTCCTGGACCAGGATGCCCTATGCTCAATTGTTCAGTCCCTAGTCATCACAGAACTGATCTATTAGAAAGCACTCTGCATGGGCCTATTCTTGAAGAGCATTTGAAGCTACAGCTGGTGCAGAGTGTGGAAGTGCTAGTAGTTTTGCACACACACATACCCCACCAAAATGGCCCCTGTAACACCACTGCTCCGCGAACTGCATTAGTTACCAATCTGCATCTAGGTGCAATTCAAGGTGTTGGTGATCACCTTTAAAGCCCTTCATGGCATAGGTCCAAGTTACTTGATGGACTGTCTCACCTGTTCCATCCCCCTCATGCTATGGGGCAGCCTACGGATTCCATCAGCCCATTATTCTGGCTGGTGGGGTCCAGGAGGAGGCCCTTCTCTGCTGCTGCTGCCCTTTGGAACAGTTCCAACCCTCCTATCTTTTTTTAAGGGCCTACAGATGTGGCTTTGCCAGATGTTCCCTTCCAGTGGAGGAACAGCACAACAGAGGTGGTTGATTGATTGATAACAGATCCCACCTCTCTCACATTCTGCCCCCACCCATGTTTCTTTTGTTTTGTTTGTTTTTAACTTTTTATGTTTTAGCTTAGATGTAACTGTAAGCTACCCAGAGTTACCTTATGGTAAGGTGGGCATCCAATAAATTTAATTAATAAATAAATAAATTCAATCTTATGTCTTTGGTTGCATGCACATACATTTTCTAATGTTCCATGTAATTTCTTAGCAAATGTTTTAGCTATCCTTGCTGCTGTTAAATCAGTCGTATTCTCCTGCATAATTCAGACTAATCTAATAACACTGTTTTGTATGCAGTTATACCAATATATGATTTATTTAACAATTAATCCTAGCATATTTTAAGATACAATATACTGTTCCGTTAGTACAGCTTTTTCAGTTGAGCACTAAATTTAATTAGCTTTCCTAGCTTGACAAACATTAATGGGAACTTTTTTTCTCATTGTGTAGCAAAGCACATTTTGGTGGACTGTGGCAAATTTGAACTAAAAGAAATCTGTGATAAATTTCATTTACAGGTAGTCCTTGACTTATGGCCACAACTGGGATCTGATTTTTTTGTTGCTAAGCAAGGCGATTTTAAGGAGTCACATCCAATTTTATCGTTTTTTCCCCATGGTGATTAAGTGAATCCATCTGCCCCCATAGACTTTCTGATGTACTAGGAACTGGTTCATCCTCCTTCAAGCTGACATCTGAAGAAGTATCTGCAGAAGCATCCAGAGGAGTCATCACAAGTGGGTTGAACTGTGGGCTCATATCAGAAATTGTTGATGACCTTGGCAATTGTCCTGCTTGGTTGCAGGGTTTATTTGTTCTGCATGACACTCCCCTAGTTCTGTCAGTAACACTGATCACTGCTTGAGGCAACAAGAAGTTTTTGTTTTCAGCCAGTTTGTCACACTGCCTGATTAGGGCTGCAAAGAGTGATGGGTCCAAGGTCACCCCGTTGGTTTCTATGTCTAAGGGACGGGATGAGAACCTGAGCCTCCCCAGCCCTACTGGCTGCCTTACCTCATGCCAGAAGTAAAGATTTCAAATCCTGATCAGAGAGACAAACTTAGTATCTGCCATGCAGTAAAGTGATATAGACTATTTCTTAGCCTATTTCATAGTGTGACTAGGATCATTAATTCCTGGAACTCTTTGCGTCCTATTCTGTACTTTGTAACAATAGCAGAAATATAACAATAATATTATAATTTAGAGCAGTAAATTAATTGTGCAGGGGATGTTTTCCTATTAAAAATTGGAAGCCATGATTTATCAGTATGACTATGCAAGGTCTCCTGGAATAAAGTAATAAATCAATAGGTTTTTGAAGCGGTTGAGAACAGGAAGGAGAAAAAGTAGAACTTTCTCAACTTCATGGTAAATGGTTTCTCATTTCAGAACAGTTTCAGCCAGAAAGATTTTACTGTTTCCTCTTAAGCTAAGTTCTGACTAAAAGTGGATAGAATTATAGCCCTCTTAATGGAAGAAGTCTGTTTATTTTCTTGTATGATTTGTCTATGTGTGTGAAAGAGAGAAAGAAGGAGTGAGCGTGTGAATTTTTAATAGTCTTCTGTTGCATTATAGATGTAATATATAAAATGGGTTGTCATTAAAAAAAAATCAAACACAAGTTACCATGAGTTTAGGATAATTGTTTGTTTGTTTGTTATTGGAATGTTAAATATGCTCTTTTGAAAAACAAAGTCTCTTTATAGTCCTAACACATTGTGTTAGGATGAGGATATAAGACAATTTGTTTTAATTAGATCTAATTTTTGACCTGGGTTATGTTTTATTGCCTTTTTGTTATGGTAAGTAGCCTAGAATCCAAAGAGAGCATACAATTGACTATAAATACATAAAAAATAGATCTTGTAGATAAGTAATAAATATGCCATGCTAAACAGTACAATTTGCACACGGGTGGAGTTTTAATAACACCCATTGCTGATTTGCCACCCACTGTAACACAAGAACCGAGCCTCCAGAAGTTGTTGCAAAACTACATTTCCGAAAATTGCAACCAATATAGCTAATGACACAGGATTGTGGTTACAAGCAACATCGCAGGTTTCTCACCTCTGCATTCTAATCATAGAGTAAAGGTTTTGTTTTCTTCTATTTAATCATGTCCAATTCTCTGAGGCAAACTGGTGGTTTTCTTGGCAAAGTTTTTCAAAGGTGGTTTGCCATTGTCTCCTTACCAGGGCTGAGAGAGTGACTGGCCCAAGATAATCTAGGCCTTTGTGCTTAAGGTGGGACTAGAATTCATGGTCTTCTGATTTTGGGCCAGATGCCTCAGCCACTATAAATCATTCCTCCCTCACTTCACTTTTTAAAACAAAAAAAAATGCTGGTTTGGTTTGTCTTTTTTAAAAACTTCATTTGGGTTAGTTGATATAGACCACTAATGGGTATCATTCACTTATCAAGAAGGAGGGCGTTAGAGCAATCTGTCAAAACCCTACTCTCGACCATCAGGGAAACAGCTTGCAGGTTAGTGCGTTTTCAGCCCCTGTAAATTTTTGAGCCTCTTATGACTTCTTTACTGTTTAGGCAGCTGAATGTGCCACATAAAAGGACCAATGGAAATTAAGTTAAACTGAAAAAAACTAAAGGGCTCCCTTTGTTTCTAAAGGTTTGAAAAGCAGCAAGAAATATTATAGTACTATTTCAAGGGAAAGGTAAATTACTCTCTTTAGGAAGGATCCTGCTTTGGAAGCATTGCCAAACCCAACTGATCAATGGAGCTGTTTGGCTGTACGTGCTCATGGCATTTGCTCAGTAGTAACATTCATTCATGAAAAGTCCTCCAGTTATGACCTGAGCCCTGCAATTACAGTCATAAGATGTCACAGTCATAAAACAGGCCAATGTGTGACCAAAACCAAATTTATGACTTTTTTTTATAAATAGCACAGTTGTTAAGTCAAGAAGTTAACTCTGTGTTCACTATGGGGCATTTTTTTCCTGGATACTGGAAGTAAATGCCAGTTTTTAGAAATAACATTGTAAATTGTGGTCGCATGATTGTGGGGTGCTGCAAATGACTGTAAATGCAAGCTAGTTGCCGAGTGCCCCAAATGCAGTCATGTGACCACAAGGACAGATTTTGAAACTTCAGAACTATAGAAGTAGGTTTTGTGGGGTCTGTAAGTTTGAATGGTTGCTAAGCAACCCAGTTCTAAATTGAGGACTACTTGTAACTTGTATGTCTTGTTCCTTCTGTTCTTAATGAATGGCTGTTTCTCTTTTTTTTCTCTGTGTTTATTTTTTTTCTCTGTGCATAACCACCACCCATTCCTCAAGGAACTTTTCCCACTTGACCAACTGGAAACAGGCAATTAGACAAAGTGCTCAAGAGCACACAGATGCCTCACCAAGAAGCAGCACCTAGTTAACCTTGGCTGATCTTTGATTCATGTGATTGGATTATCATTCATCCCCTCATTGTTCTCCTCTTGTTTCATCATGCATACTTCTGAAATAATGTATTCTTGCTGCATTTTATTTATTTTTATTTTTCTCCTAATATCCCAAACTCTCAGTTCATGTAATAACATGGTCAGAAGGATGACTGTATTAACAAATGGTTGCAAGTTATTAGTGTAATGTACATATTAAGTTTAATATTGATGTTTATGTTCTGACAACATTAACTTAGTCTTGGTTCATGATTCTGACATTCCAATGGTGTGATTTGAGGGTATGTATGCATGTATTTTTTCTGGGTCAGAATCTATGTCCATCTATCTATTAATTTATTCATATCTGTCTATCTATCTATCATCCATCCATATCTATCTGGCTGTCTGCCTATCTATCTATCTGACAGAATGAAACTTTCCTTTTGTCTCCAATCACAACAGCAGCTGGATATCAGTTTGGTTTTAATGCAGCTAAATTATAAATACCAGCACTACTTGAATTTTCTTCTGATCTTCCCCAATAGTTCACAGAAAACCTGATCTTGGAGCATCATTTTCCACAATCAGGTTTGACATTGTCCTGGTAGGAATGCCCATTTGATTTTCTTGGCAGATCATGGGTGTCCCTTCCTTTATCCAAAATATTGTATTTAATCTGGCTAATTATGATCTACCCATCATGGGTGACCCTTCTGGTAGCATACACTTCTGATGGCATACCATATACCATTATTAGAATGTTCTTCAAGGCCCCACTGTCCAGCATAAAGTCATACTCCTCTGCCATTTTGTTAATTTTCATCCTTTGTGCATTGGCTGGGAATCCAGCAGATGGACCTAGTTACAGTGGAGTTCAGTAGATAGAAAGGAAAAGTTGGGGATCAATCATCATGAAGAAAATCTAATTATATCATCACTAGGAGTTGAAAACGATTTGATAGCACATAATCAACCAATCATCTTTTATACTCTTTCAAACAGAATTCTGCAAAATGTCTTCCCATGAATATTTATCAACTTAATCCTTTTTATAATTTGGGCATTAATTCTTACTACATAAAAACTATCCAGCTGTTGTTATTTTAGGCAGGGCTTTAAAGTGTTTTTCTTTTACTTTTACCTGGAAGTGTTATTGTACAGTTTCTTTATTAACTATGCTGAGTTTATTGTTTACATTTTAGATTAGTTGGCAGATTGATATCTGTACTCTCAACCTGCAACATAGAGCAGGCTGCATGATTAATATTAACTCTTCCCTTAGCACAGAAGTATTCAAGCATATGGTTCATACTCACAGAGAATAGTAAATTACCTCCTTAAAACACTATGAAATGTGATGGCCCCACAATATAGCATATAAGAAATTTCAGCCTCAAGCTAGTCAAAGTAACTAAATCAACTTCAGCTTGCAATGAAAGAGTCAAGCTGAGAGAAAATCAGAAACAGAGAGTTGCTTTATAAAATGAAGCAGCGAGTTAGCTATTATTGTGAAGAATATTTCACCCCCAAAACACTTACAAGGACACCACTGAGACTTCACAGCATGGCAAGTCACCATTTGCCAATTGCCCAAGACAAAGAAGATTTGACAGAAGAAATGAAATTCTAAGGGTTGCGGGGAAAGTCTAAGCCTTGTGCAAATCAACACTGATTTGATGTGAACTGGAGATTCAAGCTTAAGTCTGTCTTTCCAGATCTGAAACCAAATTATTTTAAAGTCAGTTGGATCAGAAAAAAAAGTAGAGAATTGTAACCATAGTTATGTGTAAGAGTACTGTGGTAGACAAGCTGAACTGATGTTCGTTGTCTAGAGCTGGAACGTTTGAAACTATAAAGGAAGGGCAATTATTTGATTCTGTATTGAAACCTAATGATCTACTACTCCCACTGAAATAGAGATGTCCATAACAGACACCCCAAATGATGGTCAGACCTAATGAAGACCCTAAGGTGGCCCCATGTACATGAAGATGTATGCAAGTACAATTCAGGACCCCTTCTCACCACTGATACCAACTTTAGTTGTATCATAAGAATGTTCTTTCAAAAGATGCTGAACCCTCTCATGATGATAGGTTTGAGCTTCAGAATGGCTATTCACAGCATGTGGTAGGAGGTTAAATTGTACATCGCAGTCAAATGGGCCATTGCAGCAGAATGAAACTTCAAGAGGTGACATGAGCAGTTCTTTTTCTTCCTTCCTTTCTTTCTTTTCTTCTTTCTCAGTGAACTTGAAAGGGTATGATGGGGTCAATTAAAATACCCACATTTTCATTACATTCTAGGAGGCAAAGAAAAAAGCTTAATTAGGAATAAGGGATAAAACCTATTTTACAATACAAGAGAAGAGAGCATTTAGGTCAGAAAGCTAGGAAATACTTCCTGACAAAAAGATGTATTAGGTAAGCAGCTACTTTGGAAATTATTAGAGAGGAGGCTTCTTTGTAAAGTAATAACCTCATTTATTAACTACAGAACTACATATTGAAGAAACACCTTATTAAGAGTATCTCTGATAGACTCTTAATTTTCAAACAACAGCAAGGAGACAGGCATATATGCAGGGGTGGGGATGGACAGGGGAATTTAAGATGGTCACCACAGCTACTAATTTGAAGCCTCAGAAAAACTGTACGATAGTATTGCTACTATCAGGGATACTGAAAGAAGATCCCAATGCAAAGTGCATTTTAACTTTTAATGCAGTTCTTATGCCAAAAGATTAACTCATCCCTACAAAAAGGAATTATATTCCTTTAGGGGACCTAAAGTTACAGATAATTTTGTATTTTTTCTGCAGAAATTCTTATTGTGACATATAAACTGTCATATAAGAGATGCTTAGAAAACCTTTAGCAATTAAACAAGATCTATCAATCCCACTATCAACCAGAAAGACAGTTAGAGCAATCATCTACATCACAGTATGGAACCTGCAGTTCAACAAAATCAGTGTTTAAGTTGAAAGATGTCTCTCTGGCTGCCTTATTTTGAAGGTAGAGATGATAGACTGATACTTAAATTATCTTGGTTGCTGCAGATGTGAAGACTGGAACTGGAATTGAATCTGTGTTGCAGCAGGGCCACTTAAAACATGTCATGATTCAGAATATTTTCTACATTTGTGACAAATAGTATCCAGTTTATATTTTGATCATCTATGCTTGCTTCTGCATATTTTGGATATGAGATGCGACACTCAGAAAAATACGGCATACTTCACTTAATCCTCCAAGGAAAGATTGAAGGCAAATGAGGTCCAGGCAGCAGAACAACATCATGGCTTCAAAATCTAAGGGACTGGTTTGGACAAAACTCAACAGCACTTTTTCTTGTGACTGTTGATAAAAATAAGATTGCCAACATGATTGCCAATGTCTGATGATGAATATGGCACAAGAAGAAGAAGCTTGCTTCTGTTTTTCCAGAACAACTCTTTTGCGTAAGGCTAAGAATCCTTTTAAGAAAACTATCTCCATCTGGAAAATTTGGATAGGAGATTCTGGGTTATGCAGAACATCCGAGGGCCTCAAATGTGATGAAAAACTCACCCAATAAATGGCAACCATCAGAGAGGATCAGAACAATTTTATTTCCCAAATGTAACAGATTCAGTCATTGCCAACTTATGTAGGTCTTATACAGTATCCTGATTTTTAAAAAAAGTTGACAATGCATTTTCACTGATAGGATTCCCAAATAGGTATTCTCTAAGGAAGAAAAATCAACTTTACAGTTGATAAGAGGACAAAATAAGTCTAAGGAAGACACATTCATGTTATGAAAGTATTACAAAGCCATTCTTTGGAGTATAGCACAGCAGCTCTGAAAGACAAGAACTGTCAAAACTCTATTTGAATGATAGTTGACTCTATGCTTGACTGGAGAAGGAGGGAGAGCTAAGAAAGTAAAGCCCAGCAACGTCCATCCCTGAATCTCCTGTCTTTGTTCTAGACATAATTCTAATGATATTCCAAATAATCACAATAGTTATAAGAACATTGTTCCTAAGGGACCAGGATTAAACCTGTATTATTTTATTAAAATAATATTCCAGTAAGTAAGTTTTTTGCTATTAGTATTGATGATTTTTTAAAAAGATACATAAAATAAGATCCATATATGTTCATAATTTGTACAATTATGTTTCATGCAAAATAAAATGCAAACAGTCTGGCAAGGTTGATTTACCTCTGGCCCCTTGAGTAAAGCACTATTATCTGGCAAGGCCACATCCTCTGGAACTTTAATAGGTTGTGAGACTAACCCTGGGAGGAATAGCCACAGCCAGGGCAATGGACAGATAAACCCACAGAAAGAACAGGGGTGGAGAAAGCATCTCAGAAGGGACCCTCCTTAGTTCTCTTGAATATGAGGCCAAGAGAAGAGTGGAGGGCTTTCAGACTTACAAGGTTCAGTTACTGTAATCTTACTATAAAGACTCGGGCTTTTGTTTTGTCTGGACTACCTCAAAGGGCTGGCATGACCAGCATCCCCCCCATCTCCATAAAGTTTATACAGCCCAGCCCTGCTGTATTTTCATAAAGCCTTGAAAACCTGCCTGTTCCAGCTGGTCCAAGGGATGATGAGATGTGATCCTGTTCCTAGGGCATCTTTGTATTGTTGCAGAAAGTTTATTTTTCCCCTCCCTAGTTTCCATGGTACAGGCTTTTTATAAATTATACTACTGTTGGAAGGAAAAATCTACCTGGTTCAGTTCCAAGCTGGGAGAAAGATAGTAGGGGGGATTGTGCAATGTCTGAAGTGCCCTTAGGAAATTCTGCAATGTAGTGTTCTCTGTGCCGTCAGCTAAATGGTAGTGGGTTAATCCTAAATGTATTTATTTATTTATTTATTTATTTATTTATTTATTTATTTATTTATT
>JANHFR010009983.1:0-15828 GCA_032468015.1 Mimophis mahfalensis | reverse complement strand
TTGTTGTTGTTGTTGTTGTTGTTGTTGCTGCAGCATATAATAGTTGAACTTCATTTTCATACATGGAGAATACTTGAAATATTTAAGAACATGCTAGATTCATAAGTTACTGGTCAATATTTAATCATCTGATTAAATTCACTACCTATCAGAGTTCTTTTGGGAAAAGAAAGCTAATAGATTTCTGGTCTTCATTTACTTTCTCAGCTTCCAATAGCTTTAATGGTCACATGCTCGGAAGTTGCTCTCTCTATGTTAATGACATAATACAATTTTGGGCTAGTAGGTCCACGATGAATAAGAGTTCAAATTCAGCTTTCAGCACTTGGATCAAGCCTTGCCTTTAAATTCCATGTGATTGCGGCATTGTATCTTGAAATGGGTTGAATCAAATTGGTTTGCTCTTGAAATTGAATCATGGCCTCTTTGAATCTCAGATTTCCATTTTAAATCAGATTAGAGTTGATTCTCACAAGTTTTCTCAATGCTATTCTGAAAAATACAGTTAACCAAAATCAGATTTCGCACCTAGTATAAACTGATCACATTAAAAATAAATGGTCTGACACTTTTGAATGCAGATTGGTTTGGAACAATTGTATTGCTTGTTCTTCTTACCTCTGTTTTACACCTCTAGAGTTTTTAAATCAGTCAAGTGCTTTTGCTTAAATATAACATTCAAAATATCCTAGTTTCTATGAGCTGAATATTGCCAACTGGTAGTATCAAAATATCTGGAAAAAAAAGGAAGCATACTACCACTACCCTCTGTGGCAACTGGCTGAAATCGCTACAATTCAAAACAAGAATTTAATTGATTATGGTGCTCATTCTCCCTCTCCCTCTCTGTCTCTCTGTCTCTCTCTCTCTCTGTCTCTCTGTCTCTCTGTCTCTCTCTGTCTTTCTGTCTGTCTGTCTGTCTGTCTCTCTCTCTCTCTCTCTCTCTCTCATTCTCTCTCTCTCTCTCTCTGTCTCTCTCTCTCTCTCTCACACACACACACACACAATCATAAGCAGTTGGTTAACAGGAAGACTATTATTCTAAGGAAGTGGTTGTTCATAAAGACAAGAAAAAGCAGGACATTGACATAATTTGCAACATCTGGCAGTATTATCTGATGTACTAAAATATCACCTTGAAAAAATGCCATATGCCTCCTATTCCAGCATTGGCACTCAGCCCCTTGGAGAGTCAGGATGAGGACATTCATTATAAGATCATAAAAGTCTACTTACATGAACTGATTGTCTCCTTGAGAAACCTCAGTATGAAGATCAATAAAATAGAGGCCAAGTTCAGAATGATCAGATTAATCAGGATGAATGAGGTTGTCTAAATAAGACATCTGACAAACAAGTATTCACTGTCACTTGATTTTCATCCAAAAACGTTAGAATCCTTGGCAGAGATTGGATTGCACTGTGCTGCCCAGACATTTTGTGTCACTTACCTTCAGATGGAAGTCAAGCAACTCTCCCAGGTAAAATTGGCCAACCTTCACCTGTCATTGAGTTACCTCTAGTTTGAACTTTTTGACAAGCCTTTCTCCATGGACACCTTGGAACAAGCTATAAATGGAAGGTGGTGCTGGTAAATTTTGTCAATTTGTCAATTTTGTCAACTGAACATAGTGAAGTTATTTGTTTTATCCATCTTTTAAACTGTTAGGTAAATTACAGAGAGGTGAAATGGTATTTTGAGTCATTGCATTGTTACATAAGCCACCCAGTCCAGTTCAATACCTTAGCTTCAGGGTGTCCTTAATATTATATGATTTGGAAATGTAGGGGGAAGATAGCAAGCACAAATTCTCACAGCTGCAAATATGAAATAGACAATTGTTTATACTGGACAAAATGTCTTTTGTTGTAGTTCATTTAGTTCGGTTGATCGATGATTGTATGCTGCTTCTGCCTTAATCAAATTGACTCCAGGTAGGTTACACAATAGGGCTAAAATTTAAATAAATCAAATCCCTATTAATAACTTACTTTAAAAATCCAAAAGGTCAATATTACTGTCAGCGTTCCAATGAAACTCCCCATGCCCATTCAGTATTCAGAGACTAAGTCCATCCAAATAAGAATTTATTTAAAAAATCATGTTGGCACATCTGGGGAAACCCGAATCTAAAAGTTCCAGGTTTTCCCTGCATAGTTGAAAAACAAAAACCCATCCCCTGCACCATTCAGTCCATCACAGGGTCCAATCACAGATCACCCGAACTAGAGACTTTCTTCCAACCACTCCCATCGCAGGTGCAGGACGAAAAAGCCTTGACTCAGAAGAAGAATATTGTTATGTCTAAACTACCATCACTCTCTAAAATCCCCCCTCCCAATTTCCCAGGCACTGACATATGGCAGCATAGAAGCTTCCAAGAAAAATGGCTTTGAAAGCTGACATTTAATTAGTAAAACTCGAAATTAATTTATATTTCTAGCTTTGGCCCAAATCTCAGTTTGTGTTTCATGATTACTAAACTGATGTCAATTAAAGTTTCAATAATCTTATCAAATCAATAAAATGTTTTCATCCCACTTCAACATGTGAAATTGTTCAATTCTATGAATAATCTGGAATGTTTTAGAGTTCTGTTTGAGAAATGGGTGGGTCTTCCCCTCCAGATTCCTCTTCAGGGAAGAGAGGAAGGATAATGCAGAAACATCAGTTGTAGCTTTTCTAGGAAGTAGTAGCTTAAGGTTCTTGGAAGATAATACACATAAGCCTGTATGTCATTTTATTGGCAGGAGGACCAGTAATACGATATTTCTGAAATTGATGTTTATGGTTTTTCATTTTGCATCAAAGGAGACAATTGGCCAACTTCAACTGCTAACTGGAGGTGCCTAGAAAAACACCACAAAATCCTACGCATGTTAACTTACAAGTTTCATTGACTCAGTAGGAGTTATTGCTAAATTGGTGCTTACAGATTGCAATTTATGTTCCTTGCATATGATTGCTATTCACATATTGTCGTTTTGCAATACTCACTCACAAGGTCTATAGAAGAAGTCTAACAAATGCTTCCCCAAAAGATCTGAATAGATTGACTTTTTGGCTTTCTTTTCCTCCAAGTGCTGGGCTTCCTTTATGCTGTTTTATTGTATTATGATTATTTTAATTCAGCTTTTTCTTGTCATGATGGTGGTTCTTTTCCTCTTGTTCATTTCATTTGCTAGGCAGTGAGGCTCCATGGATATGTGCATGTATGCTTGTCTAAAGAACAAGTGCTTTTTTATATTCAGAGCCAGAAGAAGAAGAAAAAAGCTCACAATGTTAATGAATTCAGAACTCTTCAGACAGATCCTCATACCATTGATTGCTGAACAAAAGAAAGCCTGTTTTGTTTTCTTCCTTGAGCAAAATTTGGGTCACTTTGCTAGATGAAACCTAGTGAAAAGAATAATTAAAGCAGAGATATTTAATTAGGATTTCATTAATATGCACAGAATTCTCTAGAAGTCCTTGAGAAGCAGGCAGATACTTACAAATGCAGTAGATCATCCCAGGGGAGGTGGTCACCCTTCCAGTTTTCAATTACTTACTTGCTGAAATGAATGTTTATTTTTCTCTTTACATTCATCTGAAATTATGTACTATTGCTGCTGCTGACTGACATTTCACCTCAGGAACACAGAATTTGTCTTCATTTGTTTATTTGCATCTCCCTGGAGTTAAAATCATCATGTATAATCCTCCCTGACTATCTTACCCACTTAATAAGTCTATAAGGAAGGTTTTATATAAAGCGTTAGTAACGAAGCCAAGAACACTCAGTGAGTTTAATGGTTCAGTGAGGTTCTGAATCAGGATTTCCTCAATGTCCTTTGACAGCATGTTTGCTGGTTTTTAGATTGTTTGCAAGTTATGTATGCTATATCAATTAATGACCCCTTCATATAGTCACTTCCACTACTGTTTTTAAATTGACATTCTCTGATCCAGTAATCCAGGAAAAAGATCTGCTGGCATATTGGCGTTTTATTGCACTGTAATGATCATTGTGGTATACATTTTCACCAGCAATTTACTATGCCAATGGATTGCTTGTAAAAACAAATGCGTGTTGGTGTTTGGGTTTGTTGTTTTCTTGCAGATGTTTCATTACCCAGATTAGGTAACATTATCAGTGCTAGTAAGGAGTGGGCTGCACTCTCAATTTATAGTCTAGTAATCTGAGAGGAAACCCCACTCTATACTACCACTGATGATGATGATGATGAAACATCTGCAAGACAACAACCACATTCAGACAGCACCAAGGACCTTTCATTTTAACTCTGAACTACAAATGGTCTTCTTTATTGGTAGAAACAAATCCATCAATATATCTATATATATAAAACAGAGTGTGGAGGGCAGGAGAGAGGGTGGGAGAGAGGGAGGGCAGGCATTGTAACATTCTGTATACAAATTTTAACAGCTGGACCAATCTGACCCAAATGTGGCATACACATAACTTACCCTCCAACAAAAAGCACTGGGGGAGTAAGACAGCCCTAGCTCCCTGGGGGTGGCTGTGTTCCTTAAAAATTCTTCCACAGGCAAAACAAACTACAATCCCAGCAAGCTTTGCTAGGAATGCTCCACACTGAGACCCTCTGCTTAGCATTGGTATGTTCCTAAGTGAGGGGCCCCAGGATTAGGTGAGGCCTGAGGTGAGGGCCGAGCAGGGAATCCACTCTGAGGGTGGGAGGTTTCCTTTCCTATCCACCCTCCCATAGAATGATGTGTTGGTATCTTCCTAAGTCAGAGTGTGAATACTTTTCAAACCTTAGGCCCAGGGTGAGCCCTGGACTCTGAGGTGAAAAAACTCTATTTCTAAAAAGAAAGCAACAGTATTTCTTATTTACTTATCTTGAATGGAAAATATTCACATGTAAAAACAAAAATAAATGTATTTCATAGTATTTAATTAAGTGTATGTACCCATTGAGTTCGGATGACTGATCATGGTAGTAAGATTGAGAGAAATTGTTTTTAACTCTTATATTGTGAAGCCATTGTAATTCAAAGAAAACCAAGTACCTAAGGAACAGAACTACGCAACACAATAATTAGCCCCTTAGGTTGATTCAATTTTGAGCCATTCAGACTATACAACGTCTGCTGAGGTTGTAAAGATGGAAATGAGGTTAGTTTTCTAATTAGGAAGGAGGAGAAGGAAAGGGAAGGGAAGGGAAGGGAAGAAATACCCTGGCATTTGGTTCAATTGATTCAATTTCCATCTCACAACAACCCTACAAGGTAGGACAGGTGCAATTGCAAAATGGTACAATCTTCAGATTCGAAGAACTAAGGGAAGGAGGAAGGAGGGAGGGAGGCAGAATGGACAAAAGAAGGGTGGTGAAAAGAAGGAACATGGCAGTCCCATAAAAAGTTACCCAGGCAATGCCGGGTAATCAGCTAGTTATCTATAAAGGACTTTTTCTGCTTACTTTGGGTCATTTAAGTGACCACTTTCTCCAAATGTTTATGCTTGTCCAGTGAAATCAGGCATGTACTTTGGGTCCCTTTAATTACATGGTGACTTTTATCGTGACATAGGAAGTGTGCCTTCTCCATGTATCTTCTCTGTGTGCATCATCTCATCCCCCTCTACCCCATGATCTGTACAGCTTCAATCCTGATGACAGTCAGAAAGTGTTTGTAAATGTGGCTGCTTTCCAGGTTTTAGCACAGAAGGGTGCTTGAGTTTTTTTGGGCTTGATGTTGTTGTAGTAAGTTTGTCTTCTGGATTCATGTACTGTTTCCTTATTTCTATTCTTTTTGCTTTATGTGTAGCATAAGTCATTTATAGTTTCTTAGACTCTAAATTTCATAAATACATAAAATTAAATTTAAAAACCCCTGCCTTATCACATTTCTAATGCATTTGTAAGAGAAATTGGCAAGGTAATGAAACCACATTTCATTTTTTAAGATTGGAGATTTTTTCTGTCCTTGGGAGAAAAAACCCAAATAATTAATTTATCCTAGAATGTCCTAGGCATTTGCTACCTGTAACCAGGAGAATACATCCTTTGTGATTTCTATAGAAAGTCATAAAAGAGATCAGAGCTCCGGGCAAAAGAGACTGATCTATCAGGTATCAAGTTATGTCATGACAGGTTGGTATTCACAATACAGAAGGAGACACAGGAAAAGTGTAAATTGGGAATGAACATGCCTTGACTTTTTTTAAAAAAAAGGTTTGTCTGATTGAACAGCATGAGAAAATTGCTTTAGAAATGCATAATCAGATGTTTTGCTACAAGCTTTCACATTTTTAAAAAAGAATCACATAAGTTAAGTGCAACAAAATAAAATGTTTATTATTTCAAAGAACTGTTTATTTACAGAGACAGATGTAAATATACAGTGAGTAGGTTATATACCAAGTTTCTGAAACAAATCAATCGACATTTTCAGTAGACATTGAAAATTTCAAACTTAGTCCTCTTACAACTTAATGCAACTATCTAACCAGATACTTGTGCTTAGTCTGAAAATCTACTTCTTTACTATTCTAGATTTTTGGGGGGATGGGGAAAATGCCACAGTAAAAATACAGTATTCAATACACAGGAAGTCACAATACAGTATTTAAGCTATAGGAACAATAAATAACATTTGGCTACCATTTTTCTTTTGACTAGAAGCCCCAAATTCACAGAAGTTTAGTACAAAAGAATTACAAATTCAGGGATTTGTTCAGAACTGTAGTTCCTCCCCAAAATCTACTGTGGTTATCCTATGCTTTCTTTGTTCAATGGTAACAATTTCAGGGAGAGGAGCGTGATGTGATGATGGTGGTTGCTATTGCTAAATAATTGCTGATCTACTGCAAGTTTCTTAGAAATCAATAAATTTCATCTATCTACTAACCCTGCTATGCATTACATATAGCTGAATCCTACTGAAATCAAAGCTGTATGCTGTTGAATCATGAAACTGTAGACTAGGATCCTCATACAGACAGTAATAATAAGCAGACGACTAACATGCAAGGGACAGAAAATACTGACACTCAGCAGAGAAATAAGGGGAATACTCAGCTGATCATGGAAGTGGGAACAACAACAACAAAAAACCAACAACCCAGAACTGGAGGAAAGATGGTTCTGCTTAAACTTGGAAAAAATGAGCTTTAAACATTGCAGTGTCAGAGATGACACTGAAGTGCCCTGGCCGGGATATTGAAGAGGAATGCAATTTGGATATAAACCGGATGGGCTGGCTTAATACTTTATCATTTCTCATATATTCTTTGCAGGCTTTTGTGGTTGACAATTTTTTTACAAAGCAAACATTACAAAGAACATTATGAAGCCTCACTCCATGATCCGTGGCTGGCCATAGGAGCAATAGTTTGGCTCCAAGCCTCTCCGGGTGCAGTCGGTAATGTCTGTGTCACAGGTGCTGCAGTGACATCCTGTCGCAACTGGGTAGGAATAAAAGGATTCTGCATGGTCAGTACAGCCTGGGATCTTGACAGTCTCATATACAACTGACTTGAATGTGCAGACATTCTGGACGCGTTTCTGTGGAAGGATCATACTAACTCGATCCTAATTATAGAAGAAAGCAAAAGAAAAGTTATTGGCCTTTTGGAAGGAGCAAACCCCAACATGTTGCTATTGCTAGGAACAGATCTAAACCCAATATTAAGCACGTTGATCATAAGATGGCACTTTCACAATTTGTTAAATCAGATCTAAGTCACATTTTTAGGCTCCAAAATAAATAAATAAACAAACAAACGAACAAACAAATCGATAAATTTTAAAAAAATTGTTACAAGGCTGTTTGTTCCAGTTCTGTATTTAGGAGGCAATGCCGTAGGGAAATTGCACTGTGAAAAAACATGCAATTCTTGAAACTGAATAACAATTAAAATAAGAACAAAAATAAGAGAAATAAATGTATTTCCCCCGAAAGCTATAATTTGTTTACTTGTTTATTCCACCTAGTGTCTACATTTCCTTGGAGTTCAGCTATTTTGTGCCAGTAAGTCAATAGAATTCAGGGAACTACTGATCTCCATCACTTGCATCATATATGAATAATGCATTTGATAAATATATAATTATTATTATTTTTTATCTTCTGTTTCATAAAACATACGTTCAACAAGGAATTAGCAGCCCCAGAAGCATTCTTATCCCCAGGAGATCAGTCATAAATGCCACATCATTCAGAACTATACAAACAAGGTATATCTCTTTGGGCTCTTGGCTGTTTAGAATTTTTATTTCGACATTAAACCAAACGGATTTTCATGAAAATTACTTCCAGGAACCTGAGTTAAGATTTGATGTATGAAGTGGCAATTTTGTCCATGCTTGAAATGGCCTTCTTTCTGAATAAAATGCATAGAATTGCTTTGTGGAGGTATCTATTCAAAAGGATTTTCCAATGGACTAATTTTGCATGCATCATAAAATCATACCACCACTTTCTGAACTTGACAGAAAAATTTGTCAGAATGGTGAAGTATGGCTTATATCTACAGTGCCTGGGAAATACTTTTTAGCCCCTCCACCTTCCTTACCTCTGTGAAGCAATAACCAGAGCACCAGGTTGCGTTCAGCAGGATGCAAAAGCCACATTCCTCCTTCTCCACAGCTATTGTAATATTCGATAGCTCACAGGAATGACAACAAATCATTTTCCAGCAAAAGAATAACAAAGCACAGAAAGTGGTTGCCCTCATCCTGTAATTCAAATCCAAGAGTTTAGGAATGCTTAAACAGAAGAGTGCACATTTTTCAGAGTTCTCTAGAAATAGTCAATTACCATGTTTGAACAGGAAAATTATTTTAGAATTATAGTTAGACAGCAAGACATCCATTCAGTATTGTGTTTATACTGTATGTAGGAAAGAGAAGACCATTTAACACCTGAATAATAAAAAATAGTAATAGCCAAACTTTTTATTCCTAAAATTATTTTTTTTGAAAAGAATACAATTAAAAAGAGAGGCAGCAAATATTATTACTATTAGCATTTTTAAAAAGCATACACCTTTATAAAGAGTTTGTCATTTGCCATACAATGTAAATTAAGAATCTGATGAAAAATTACCTGTCCTAGACTTGCTGGAATTAGTTGCTGGAATTAATTGCTGAAAGCAGAAGGACTCCAATGTCCTTTTTATACAAAATCAGAAGTAACTGACACCTGAAGGATTTACAGGGTATTAGACACCTGACATTATTTTTAATCCTGATGAAAGAGCATGAACTTAGAGCCAGACACCGAGAGAAACCTTGTAAAAGAACACCATGAACATTATTGCTGTCATGCAAATTACCAGTAAAAAAAAAAAAAGGCTGCCAGAAAACATGACAGGACCTCTTTATATATATTGTAACAGGGATATTATTAGCAAAATAATAATGCAGTTAGAGGACCTTTCCCCAAGGTGGCTTTTGTGATGTGTGCCAGGACTACTGAATTCTAAGACGGAACGGTTGCAGGAAGAAAACTATGAAGCTCAATGAGCAAAAATATATTGTACAGTAATAGAAAAATGAAAATTGTATGAATTACAAGCATTGTTTTCTTAGCAACTATGCAGAAGTTGTCTTTTCTTTTCTTCCAGGATGTTTTAGGATGGATTGTTAGTATTTTCAAAATCCAAATTTTAAATCCTCTATTTGATAGCATATTCATTTGGACTAACTATCTAGGGGGGGGGAAATCCTGAGGTTAAACTAGGATAATTTGGATCAGAGTTCTGGTTTCAAATGAAATCTATATAGCTTATTTTATTTATTTATTTTATTTATTTTGTTCGTATTTGTATGCCTCCCAACTCCTCCTCTTTAGGACTCTTTAGTTCTGGTCCTAAACTGTTGTAATTTGTAATGTGCTGCATGGAACTGTCTTATCCCAATCAACTGTGCTAAGCAGGAAAGCAACGAAATTATGAGCAAGTCAAAGTTCTTGAACAGATACAAGATACAAAACAAAAAAACAAACAACCCCCCCCCAAAAAAAACCCAAAAAACAAAAAACACCAGACTTTTTGAGGTTGAGCAGAAATAGGATCCAAATATGAACTATTAAGCAAGTCCCAGATTCAAACAGCAAAGCCAAGGACAAAATCAAATAGAAAGGAAGGGACAGAATCAAGAACATATGACTTTGATGGACATAGGCTATTTAATCCAATACCTTGCCCAGAAGAAAAATTTTCTAAATCAGTTCTGAGAAGTAGCTGTCCAAGTTTGTGTTAGCTTTGTGAGGTTGACCAGACATGAAGCACAACCAAGAGTCTATCTTTATTGTTAGAGTATAAAGGCTGTTTTTACAAGACTGAAATACTGTAATTTCTCTCCTCCTTTCCTTTTACACACTGGAATACTAGGGAATATCTTTTTCTAAAATGTTTTCTACATAATCTTCCTTCTGTGGGCTGAGACATCTTTTGCATGCCAGCTGTCCAGTCTATGATTCTTCTTGTCTCCCAAGCTCATTCTCACATGCTATGACAATTTGGAACCATACTGTGAAGGGAGATCCACCACTATTCTAGGCAAAATATTTCATTCCTCAGCAGATCCATTGCTTAGCAGAGGAAAATTTCTCCAAATATTCATTTGGGACAATTTTAAATTTCAATTCATTAATATATGTAATAGCCTGTTTTAAAACCCTCAGTTTTAACGGAGAACATATTTGATCTAGTTGCATTTTTAGATATTTGTCAATAGCTCTGATACCTCCACTTTCTTTTGCAAACTAAATATACCCAACTTTGCAACTGTCTTCAGTGAGCAAGGGGTTGATCGGGTACCACCTCATCAGTTCTACAACTGCCCCATTGAACTGAACTCTGGAGCCAAATTCCAGTTGGGCAGACCTACCTCTTTTAAAGTTTACTTTGTAGGATTTCATCAGCAAAAATCTTAAGAGAAGGTTAATCTTCCTCAGTACACAATCTGAAGAAATGATGAGCCCCACAGAGGTCCAATTTAACAAAGATTACACAACATACATTTCACGAACACTCCAAGAGTTCCGTGATCACAGACAACTAATTTTATAACAATGAAGTGTTTTTTTCTGTAGAGATAACTCAAACATACTTTCAAGCCTAGAGCACTTTTAGAAACTTTTGGCAATAGTGAGTTAGGAAATTTTAAAAAATGGGCAGAAATATGTGCGGTGAGAAACATTCAATATAATATGCGTTTTAAAGAAACAGCTGCTGAACAGCGTATGCCAATACTTGGTAAACTATTTTCATCTTTTAACAAAATTATTCTGTATAGGCAACATTTCCTAATTCAACTTTGGCACTAACTGTGAACATTCAATATAGTACTTTAGTTCTCCTACCCATAATGACGCTATTTCAAAAGTACATGATCTGCAGCTGTTCAATTTCAGACTTGTTTTTATTTCACTTCTGGTTTTTGAATTACAGAAAATAAGCAGTCCTGTGGTTATTTTGAAGTGGTAAAAAAAGGCTGGCCATAGTAGACTGGGGTTGCAGGTATAATATTTGACATTCAACTTAAATCTCAATATGTATGGTCGCATGATACTTGTCATTACAACAACATAAACATTAAGACTGATACAATAAAATGCAGTACCTTTCCTATTCCACCACCCCCGCCCAAGCTATATTATCTCTAATGCCTTTGGATGTAATAAGCCAAGTATTCAGGGATTCATTTTAAGACCTTAGAGGTTTAGGGCTGTAACAATGCTTCATTTTTTAGATCTTGTAAAATTGATATGTTTCTGGTAAATTGAATAGTGTCTATATCTGAAAGCTGTCCTTCATTGAAAATGTGGAATAGGGCACTCATGTGGATTTTGGAAAAAAGTATATTTAAAAAAAGTATATTAAATTGCCATGTAGTAGAGAAGGATGGAAAAAATAGTATAGATTTAGAGCTTTATGTTAAAAAACAGGCTGATAGGATAGGTAGAATGTACTTTAGAAAGAGAAGATCAGAGGTGAAGTTCACTTCATAGGCTTAGCCAAATCACCTGCTTTGTTCGGCTATTCTATTTGGGAATTATTTAGAATGCAAAACTCTCTCCGGTTGGATAACAGTAAAAATATAGAAATCTTTAATTTTTTGCTGGAATCATGGTTATTGGGATATTTGGAACCCAGAGTTGTGACATACAGTTGAAACTAAAATGTGACATATTAGTTGCCGTATAAATCATCTGCGTGGAGAATAAATTTCTGCAGCAGATTTATATCTAGACATTTTCCTATGTCTTACACTGTATTGTTCTGTTTTGGATTCAACATCACATAGCTGTAGAAGCTTCTCCACCATGTACGTTCATTTGTTAGCTCTCTTGTTTGATATTTACATGAGTCTGTTGGATGAGATCATCCATTGGCATGAGTTGAGATACTACCAGTTGTACATTTCATTCCTCTAATTGATGCCTCTGTTTTGGTGTCGGGAACCTGGAAGTGAAAGAAAAGACTCTGATTCAAACATTGTAAGACTGAATAGCTGTGAATTTTGTGGCCATCTGGATCTAGATATTTTAATCTTTGCTTCTGCATTGGGTTGCAATGTTTCATGCAGGCCTGGTGCATGATTTGGGAGCCCACCTTGATTCATGGTTCCAGTTCAGAGTGGCATAGAAAGGTTCCTTTGTTGTCCACAATCACTCAGGTAAAGGATAATGCTTTTTATTAAAGGGTTGAACAAAGCCATTGGCAATAGCACATTATCAGTGGACAAGGACACATCTCAAGTTCAATGGTGGCTCGTTTTAAAGATCAATTACTACATAGGGATGAAGTTGTAGGGACCTTAACTGTATTGTAGAGGGCAGAAAGCAATTCTTTCCAATCAACAAATTGCTCTCGAATATACCCCAAGCAGTAGAAGGTTTGAAAAAAGATTTTACTGCTAAGTCTCTCAGACTTTGGAGGAAATCTGATTTCTCTGATCAATTTTTTTTCATCATATCTGTCAGGAGTATCAGACAAAGGGGATGCTTGGAAAGAACTCCATCGTGGCTATATTTGGACAATGACGGGAAGTTTCCCTGTTCTTTAATTGTGCTGTGTTTTCACTGAGAAAAACATAATCACCCTAAATGTCAGACAACCTTGAGTGAGGAGATGTTTGGGCTTCTATTGCGTTTTCAGAGGAAACCTGCAGAATTTTTAGCCCTGGACCATATATAGTGGCCTAAATGTATTATTACTGCCACCCAGTGGCTGATTACAGCACACAGCATATCGTATTCAAACTTGTTAGGTCTACAAAAACCATTGCTGCTATGAGGCCATAGTAAGAGTATAACACCACCCTATGGATGGAGAAAACATATCTTTGAAGGTCCATAAAATGGGTAACATTCTAGAAGGGAGATATTTCCTGGCGTTGGAACCCAGAGACAGGAAAGGTTCTATTTTGTGAGAGCTTGAGGATTTTGTAAAGGAGACATTATTGGAAATTGGGGATTTGATAAATATTCCATTTCTTCTCTTTTGTAAGTGTTTTGTTAGAATACTTTCTCTAATGGAAAGGTATGAGGGCCTTCCCCTTAACTGAGATCTTTGAAGTTCTATGGCAGTTTTTCAAATTATATTTTTGTTTGTTTATTGAATTCATATCCTGACACAATCAATTGACTCTTGGTAGCTTATGGTCAATACAAGGAAATGACAATTTAAACATATACATAGAATACCAAATCAATGACAACCAGTAAAAAAAAGAATTAAATCATAAACAAGGCATAATCAATTAAGTTGACACAATCATAAAATAGTCTTCATAATAATTCATTATTTATCATCTTTCTAAAGGAGGGGAAAAGTTTGATCTCCAATGCTTAATCCACGAGTCGGACAATTGATGCCTATAAAATATGTGATAAAATCGGTGGGTGGGTGGGAGCCACAATGTCAATTTGTTCAATTATACCCTGTGCCCATCATTTTTTCTTAGATCTGTGCAAAATATTAAGAAGCCATTTTGTTCCATGAAGTTTCAAGGAAAAAAATCCCTTGAAGCTGCTTCACGAAGCAACACAAACCCCCCAAGGTATGTCCACTTTGCTTAGTTTGTTTACCTCCTTCACTGTTGATGCTTGAAGGAGGCAGGCAAGATTTTTCTTTGCAGAAATCTGTTCCAGCTTTTGCAGGTACTCAGAAGGAACATTTTGTTCTTGCCTTTGAGACAAAGCAGCTAAAGTTAGGACAATAACCAACAACTTTAACAGACTATTCTAGTGCCACCTAGTGGTAACTGTAAGAAGCCTGAAGAATCTATAGGCTAGAAATAATGGCTCTAGACGAACTTTTAAGCTATTTTAATGATTGCTCTGTTATCAATCTTTGAGAGATCTGGACTAAATACAGTGTGTTTTGTTCACTGGTTTCTTTGGGCATCCTTACATGACATGTAACATTAGAGAATGTTTGTATTCAAGATTACTCAGAGAAGATATCAAAATATCTTTAAGCAACTTTAGGAGTTTATCCCTCACCATGTTGTACATCTGGTTACAGAGAGTTATGATCAGCAGACACATCAGCCAGTGCTGGCTATTTATCTTTGTGCAGGGTTTGATCACAAGGTTCCATCTGCATTTTTTCACTTGCTAGAAAAAGTACAATTTCTGGCAGAAAAAAGCAGGAAAAAACATACTGTGTCTTACTGGCCTATGCTCTATTTAAAATTCTGTTTCAAAAAATAAAAACAACAAACTACAAACTCACTCACCAGGTCATTCCCTTTGGAACATGATGCAAAGAAAAGTTCCAATGAAACCTCTTCACTCATCGCTGGAGGTTTTTAAGAAAAGTCTGGACAGCCTGTCTGAAATGGCATAGGGTCTCCTGCTTGAGCAGGGGTTGGACTAGAAGACCTCCAAGGTCCCTTCCAGTTCTATACTGATTGATGGATTGAACAATACTACAAAGAAATTGTAACCCAAAGAAGTGTATGAAAAAGAAAAAAAAATAGCTAAAGCTATTTGATACCAACATCTTCTACTGTAGATATCCATACCTTTGCATTCTTGCAAACCAATGTAGCTTCTATCATGTTCATATAAAGTTTCAGAATTTATTTTTTGCTCTTTAACTCCCAGTTTTCTTTTGAGGACCTTATCTGCTCCATCCAACCGTGATTTTCTCACTCTATTTTTTACATGTCAACTATACATTATTCATTCATGTATGTGTGTTGCAATTTGATCCTCATACATTCTCTCTAAATGGCCAAACCACTTCAATGTATTCTTTTTACATTACAGGCTACTCATTGTTGTATTCTTTTTCACCTTTATCTTTTCTTCTTTCACCACAGACATCACTTAAAACAATCCACTCCCACTGCATTCTTATTACTTTTATTTGAGACTAGCTGATGACCCAGCTTTGCCCAGGTATAGTGGGACCTGGCACACTTGTCCCACTGCCTCCTCTGCTATCTCCTGCTGCATTCCCCATTCCTGCCACCTCCGCTGGGCCAAATCGCTCACTGACACTCATCAGCTGGGAGCAGGCAGGGCAAAGCTCCGCCTCCAGCTGGCAAGAGGGGAGAAGGCTGCCCGCGAACCTTCCCTTCTGCTGTGATGGTGCTGGCTGGGAGGATTTTTATGAGACACAGATCCCGGAGGGGCTAGGGCTGTCTTACACCCCCCCCCCCCAGTGTTTGTTGCTGGAAGGTAAGATATGTATGCCAAGTTTGGTTGAGATTGGTCCAGCCATTGAAAAGTCTTTATAGTTGTGCTTTTAAAGTTGTAGCAACATTTCAGCAAAATCTCATCTGCCATCATCAGGCTTATCCTTCCCATGTGTGTCTGGCTTTAGCAGCCATTTCTGTTTT
>JANHFR010009981.1:6241-23396 GCA_032468015.1 Mimophis mahfalensis | reverse complement strand
CTTAAAAGGTTTTTTTTGAAATGTATTTGTAAAACTTTTCAATTTAAAAAAAAAAAAGATAGTCTATCCAAGATCAATACACTTTTGCCTAGTTCTACCTTCCCCCCTTTCAACTTCTCCATGACGGATGTTGTGCTGTCCCTGGTCTTGTGCTGTGCCTGGTATTTCATATTCTAGTACTCAGCCGAGTCTTCCAACATTAGATTTCCTTCTTCTCCAAGAATTGATACTGACCATGGGTTGCATTCAGAGTGTGCCAGTTCACTCCAGAATGTAATAAGATGACCTAGTTTACTTCACATTTATCAAAGCAACTGTCCAATGTTTTATGGTACAGTGCCCCAAGAAAGGAACCTATTGAAAGCTATCCTTGGTGACCCTAGTTGAGAATGCCACAAGTGGGTGCTCAGAAGTAATCTGGGACTGTGGCTACACAAATAAGGTCTGTCAAAGGAGAGTCCCAGCAAATGGATCCCAAGAAATGAAGGCAGCTTGCTTTTAGTGGGAACAAATATGACCTCCATCATGACCTCACATTCTGATCACTCCTAGTTTAATGGTTTAATCTTTCTTAGTTAAAAAGTTCAAAGCACTTCGGTCCTGACATTTCCAAGTAATGGTGGAAAAACTGCTTAGCAGCAATCCTGAATTTGAGAAAACACTGTAGATAGCACTGAGCTAGATCAGCAGTTTGGCTTGATATAACTTCAATAATTTAGAACTCACGAAGGGGAGGAAGTCATTGTAGTGGGAAACATTTCAAAATGCACATCTTACTGAAGGGGAAACACATCTCATGGAAAGGCAAACCAAAGTCATTGACAGCTTTCGCTATATTATGAATGAAACACTGGGAAAGAAGCTTGTGAAAACTTAAGGCTAGTTCTAGAGAAGGTAGCAAAATTTAAAATTTGCTAGGGCCATGATCAGCAAAAGACCTCAATAGTGTCACTTCACATGCAGCGGACTTCCGATTTTATAATTCCTGGTCCAGGGCTATGGAGGTTAAAGACCAATACATCGGTAGGACCCCAGGCTTGAAAAAGCTTTTCTACAGTAATCTTAATCATTATCTCATTATTATCTGATCATTGCAGTCTACTGATTGATTTTCACTCTTACCATTTTGCAGATAGACTTTGCCTCTTCAGAGAATTTATGGGAATATACCTCTTCCATCTCCAAGACTCTCCTGTCTACCTCTTCCCGCTTCACCTTCTCTTTCCTTCCTCGAAAGGGTGACTGTCCTGCAATCATTTCATAGATTAAGCAGCCTAATCCCCAGTAATCAGGGCTAAGGGTATATCGCTGGTTGTTCAAGACTTCTGGAGCTGGGAAAAAGAAAAGAGACAATGGAAAAAAGTTCCCTATGTCTATATTGACGTCAGCATGACTATTGAGGCAGGAATGAAATAAGAGATTTAGTCTGGCCAGGATCAATTTGATACTAGGATGGAAGCTGAGTGGAACTTGTTTCACAGGTAATTATAATAATAAAATTAAGCCATTTATGTAGGTTCACTTCCGTATAGTTGGAAACAATTATTCTCCATGATAGTTCAAATACGTATTTCCAGGATTTAAATAGGAATGGAAACCAACTCTGTGATAATCTATATTTTGCAATACACAAGGATATCTATCAGGTGGTATTCTGAATCATTCCAACTACTTTACTTTGCCCCTTCAGAAAATACAGTGGAACCTCGGTTCACAAATGCTTTGGTTCACAACATATTCGGTTCACAACCAAAAAAATCAGCTAAATGTTTGACTTGGTTCACAAACAAATCCTCGGTTCACAAACAACAACTTGAGAACAAAGAAATCTCAAGAGAGAAAACACCTGAAGGAGTGTCCTTCCATTGTGGAGGTGGACTCTCCAGCAAACAGCAACCTCTCTCTTTCTAGGAATCGACTGGCTGAATAGTTTTCTCTACTGTTCATGGTTTTCTCAGTGTTTATATTAAAGGATTTTACTGTTACACTGTGCGTTCTGTGGCATACTTAACTTCAGTACTGTATTTGTGTGCTTCAAAATCTTAAAAAAAAGCAATATTCATAGGGGTTTGAAACGGATCAATCGTATTTCCATACAACCCAATGGGAAAATTTGTTTCAGTTCACAACCAACTTGGTTCACAACCAAAGTTATGGAACCAATTGTGGTCATGTACCAAGGCTCCACTGTACTAGAATGAACCTTTTCAAGGATCTGTAAAGGACCTGGGTATCACATAAGCTTATCTCTAACAACAGTCTATATGTAATTAGTTTTTTTTTAATCTCACATGTCACATTACTATATATGATATAAAATTCATTTTCTTACACACTAGAGTCTGCTACAAGCTACAGTGACTTCACACATGCCATGGTGTTATTATGTATATGATATAAATTTTATTAATTTGCTTAAATCGTATCATGTCCTCATGTGATCACGACAATTTTGTGTTGCCCACTTCGTAACGGCAAGCAACTGCACCCCCAGTGTTTGATAGTGTAATGGGAGGAGATTCAGAATTGTAAAAGTGGTGCTAAGACTGCACAAAACCCAGGAAACACTCTCAATTGCCCATCTCTGATTTAAGTTGAAATCTTAATGACATTCATTTGCAATAATCTCATTTCCATCCTTCTCTTTTTAAGTACTCTGAAGCATGAGGTTTAATATTTACTAAGATTTATAAATAAAATAATATATGCCAGGTGATCAATGGACACTGTTTCACATGTCATTCACCTTAGAGCAGTGGTTCTCAACCTTCCTAATGCTGTGACCCTTTAATACAGCTCCTCATGTGGTGGTAAGCCCCAACCATGAAATTTTACATTTACCCAGTAATTATAATTCATGGAGTGTTGGAAATATGTGTTTTCCGATGGTCTTAGGCGACCCCTGTGAAAGGGCCATTTGACCCCCAAAGGGTTCATGACCCACAGGTTGAGAACCACTGCCTTAGAGAAATAATTAAAACTATTAAGAATGAAAAAAAAAACCTACTTAAAAATTTTCAGAACAATTCCTATATTAAATGTTTTTCTTTGCAGTCAACTACAACGCGGAATTTGGTACAAAGTATAAATTGACAACTATAGCTAGTGGGGGGTGAAGGGTGGAGCGGGAGGAATTAAACCATGAAAGTATTTAGGACACAATTTTAAAACAATGGGGGTGCTGACACTGATAGCTCAAAAACTCTAAATGCTGGATAATATTCAAATGGTTCATTAGATGAGTGCTATCTTGTTCTTCCCAAGGCCGTTCATGGATGCCATGTTTACTGACAATCCTCACAATTCCTTATTTTATGCATTGTTCTTATTAAATAAATATATTTTTAACTTTCACCGGTGCTGAGTGTTACATAAACCCAATTCGGGGGACGCTGCCTTTGTACTCAAGCAGTTAGAGGAGAACGTACCGAGAATTGTGACTTGGTCAAGTGATCCTTCATATCAGAGATTCAGCCATCTGTTCAATCATGCTGAATTGTGACTGCTTATCACGCATGAACAGCGCTTGTTTTTTTCTTTTAGATTGCAGAGTTGAAACAACAGTCTTCAAAGTTGAAAACAACAGACTATTTCAGACCACTCACCCATATAACCAACTGTTCCTACTCGTCCACGGATGGAGTCACCCTCGGGAATTTTAACAGCTAGACCCAAATCAGATATTCTGATGTGGCCTAAAGTGGAGGTGAATTTTGTTTTTAACATAGGCATGAATATGTAGAAAACAATCATTTTGCTATTAAATACACTGTCAAAACAAATCTAACCATTGCAGGGAAGGAAAATAATACCAGTTCTTTGGAGGAACTCATCTGAAAAATTGATCAAGGACACCGCCTCAAATTAAGGCAGGCCAAATGTCCCTCTGCTTTCAGATAAAAGTACAAGCTTGAACATGAGATCGTCTTAGATAGTAGGGAGAATTTCAAGAATGTTAATCTTGATATGCACTAAACACATTAATGTTAATCTTGACTATGCACTAAAAATTAAAAAGAACTTTTTAATGTGTTTAATTTCTTCAAAATCTCCTTGAAAGGATGATATGCCAGAGAATTCCATCCCAGGAAAGAAAAACTTGGCTGAAAAATAAAATTACATTGGAAGTGCAACCAAGATTTTATGTTATTTTATTCCTTTCAATGAGAGTGGAAAAACCTTGGAACCCTAGGTGAGGTTGGTAGGAATAATTTATAACACCAAGTATAATTCCCTGCTTGGTGAAAGGAATCCAAGCATATTTAAAATATGGTTGTTCACATTGCCTCACTGTCAAACCTTTAGGGACTATTTCCTAATAATCCACTACAATCTGCCTTCCTGTAATATATAAGATTACTGCACCATGTAGCACACCAACTAACCAATTCAAATTACAGTGAGCATTTTCATTATGTTTTCATCCTTCTCACTCCTAAGATTGCCATTCTCCACAGCAAAAAATAATAAGCAATTAAATATTTCAGCCAAGTGCTATTTTATCAGATTGTTTTCCACTTTGGCCACTTTGGAAGGGACAAAATCCAAAGCTATACTGATATGTCACACATGTGGGCAGGGCTGGGATGATACAACTTTTTCCACCTGGCCTTCAAAAAAGGAGACGTGAAAAAGGTGGATTTTTGGTTTTTGAAAGTACATTATAGCTAGTAACATGTAAGTAAGTTAACATTACCAGCTTCTTGTACACCTGTCTCAAAATCAGAGGGGACTATGCCACCAATTTTCAACCATCACAGTCAGAAGAGGCTGTGGGGGCCATGGTGCCGGGGGGAGGAAGAAAAGTTCAGATCTGTTGGTTATATAGCCACCCCTGTTTTACAGGTCTCTGAATGGGGGATTAGACCAGGAGTGTTGCACTTCCCCACTGAGATCAGATCATTTCTGCCACAAGGAGACTTTTGCCTTGCATGAAGGACTAACAGAGTCATACTATTTATGAGTTTCAAACTAGCTGTAATTCAGATCCTGAAGGCTATATATTTTGCTGTTTCATGACTCTATTCAATTCAGAGAGTTGCTGAGCTGATGAATTAATCTGTACGGATATAAATAGAACAAATAATTCAGTGTAATTGAGTTGGGGGTAGGTGTTAACTCCAAGGAGCATTTGAAATAATAATAAAAAAGCAACAGTCAGGCAACCCATATTTCATGCTTGAATTCCAGCACAATAAGTATAATATCCCCATATTATTCCTCATTGTTTAGACTGGTAATAATATTGATTGGGCAAAGGCATGATTTCCATTGTTTATCCAGGTAACAATGTTGTTTTGTTATAGCCATAAGGCTGGAAGTACAAAGCCCATCTTCAGAGAAATGACACACACAATTGGTCATGCTCATTGTTGGATAAGAGAAAATACAACCTTTGTATAAACTTTTCTTAACATTGTTACTATTAACCTAAAATGCTCTTCTTTTCCTAAAGTCTCCCCCCCCCTTTTTTTGGGGGGTGGCAAAAAGTGCCATTCTTTTGTCTATCCAAAGTTATATGCTGTTTATTGCTTAGCCACTTATCCACTGCAGAGAATGATTTGGCTGTGTACAGACAGCTATATATAAGCCATTTTACTGTAGACAAAAATGTTTTACCTAAAGTTCTCAGACTTACCATAATCATCTAACAGGATATTTTCTGGCTTCAAATCCCTGAAAAAAAAGAAAAGAAAAGAAAAGAAAAAAAAGAAACTGCGGTTATTTCTGTGGAAATTGCTTTGGTAAAATGGAAATTACAAGTACATTCCAACCATTTAGGCAATAGGGTGTCAGTTTACTCAGTAAAAAAATTCAGAAAGTCAATTAAAAAACATGGTTTTGCAGCAACATGAAAATCACAGTCTACCACAATCTCGGTCAATTCACTTCAGCTGGATGTGACCAATGAGGACATCATGCAGCTGAAGTATTTTGTATGTGTTCTCTAGCTAGCCATTGTGCCAGCCATCAGAACAGCATTTCTCAACCTTAGCAAATTCAAGATGCCTGGCTGGAGGAATTCTGGGAGTTAAAGTTTCCAAGGTTGAGAAACCCTGACCTAGAGAGTTAGATTTGTCTATAATCAGTGATGAGATTCAATTTTTTTTACTACCGGTTTTGTGGGCATGGCTTAGTGGGCATGACTATGCTGCTAGCCAATCAGACGTGGTATTTGCCGGTGTCAGCCAATCAGAGATGGTATTTGCCGGTTTTCCGAATCAGTCAAAATTATCACTACCGGATCTCCAGAACCTGTCAGAACTGGCTGAATACAATTTCTGTCTATAATCTATATGAAAACCATGTCTCAGTTTCTAAGCAAGTGGGAAACTGCAATGAAAAGTATTAACTATTTCTGTTTCAGAAATATAGAATGATTGAATGTAGAGTTTTCTTGAAAGGAGCTATCTTACTCTTTCTCTCTCCATCATGAATGAATTCAGAAACAAGTTATAGTCTGTTAAAAAAAGACTGCACAGATGTGGTATGTCTTCTGCAAGATTCTAAACTGATGTAGTAGATCTGTTTTAACAGGTCTTGTGAATGGACAGATATTCAAAAAGACAGCCATTATGTTTTGTGCAATTGCAAATAATTCTTCCTTTCTTCAGAATCCAGTGTCTGAAATGACCACTCCAGTATTAAATATTTACAGCCAATGTGGGAGAAAGCAATAGATTAAGGCCTCTAGCTCCAAGGAAGTGTTTAAAATTAGGATGAAAAAGTACGTTGAGAATAGCCTTTTATCACATTAATCCAATATGTGCCTTTTTGTTAAACACCAAGAACAAGCCTTTGGTGGTATTTAAAATAAAGCCATCCATTTTACATCCTCATTCCCTTCACATATTTTCTCAGTATTATTTGTTTAAAAAGGAGGCTTGTTAGCACTGGTTTATCTTGTGAAGTTTATCTTGTGAGGTCAATAGGAATTTAAACTTACAAAAAGAAGAGAACCAAAATATTCTTAGCTCATGGGCCCTCGCTTATAATAACAAATAGCGCACACAATATATTTTGAACAAATAAAAGTTCCCCTGTGATTAATAGAGGAAAAATAATTAAGTTTATTTCCAAGTAATGACAAAGCTTAAATCATTTCTGAGAACAATCTAAAATACTGAAAAGGAGAGTTTCAGGACCCTTCCTATCGCAAATTGGTCTGATGGTCAACTTGAATTGTATTCTAACAATTCTTGTGTCATAATTTTAGAACAATAATGTAATTTTTGTATGTTAGGCATATAATTAGTGAAGGTGTACTATCTTATTTATCACACTCACTCACATTGTTTTATTTAAGTAAATTGCTTCCTGGGTAAACGTGAGGTGGTAAAATCACCTTGTCAGTTCAGACATAAATATATATCAATCAGTATTGTCAAAAATATTACCATTAAAAAAAAAAAAGCAAAAAAAGCATAGTGGGTTTTTTTTTTAGCAATTTTTGCACTTGAGTGAGCTAATGAACACCATACACTTTCTCTTGTAAATGAATAATAGTCAGTTATTTTTATGAAAAAGCAAAATAATTCATCCCTTAATTTCAAGAAGGGTTATTAGATCTTTGCCTCTGTATTTATCTTTAAAACAACCTACAGTAAAACAGAAAGGTTTCTAATCAAAATGGTATTCAGCAATCGGGCTCAATATTCAGGCACTGGAAATCACATGGAGACAGAAAAAACTGTGAAGAATAAAGCATGGAGAGAACTTTGCAGAAGTGCAGATTTTATCGGAAACTGTTAAGGTTGTTTACAGTACAATCCCTATGGTGCTAGTATTTTGCAGGATATGAATAACAACCCCTCCTTCATTATATAAATAAAGAAGCAGGAACAATTCCTCGTCACTTGATAATATCTGAAATGACCATTTCATGTACGGAACAGTCACTTTTGGCTAGCTCACGTCAAGACCAAAGACCATGCATATTTGACTGGACGTGCTGGAGGTCCAGAATAGGTGTCAAGACATGACACCTGCCCCACATGTGAATGGTCCAAGCAAAAGTGTTGTGGGATGGGGAAAGTGGGAAAAAAGCAAGGCCATAAGCAGCATTGCTAAAATGAGTTATGGACAGGCAAACAAAGGCAACTGGAGGATTGCAGAGAAGAAAGTCGGGGAAATACTTGCAGAGAAGTAGGCTGGGAAATACTTGAATTCAAGGGCAACCCAGGGACAGAAAGTCACTGGAAAAAACTGAGGATCAATATGTGGTTTACCACCACCCAAAAATTCAAATACAGCCCACCCTTTCCCCAATTTTCCTAGCATCCCTTTTTCCCTACCTCCCCTACCTCCAAGAAAAGAAGATAAATGCCCATAAAGCCTCCTAGCTTGGAAGAGCAGGAGGAAAGGAGAGAGGGCAGACTGATGTGGCCCAAGCTGGACTGTGGCCTCTTTGATTTGGAGAGGCTGAAAGGCAGAAATCCACTTGAATTCAAGATGGTGGCTAAGGGACGATAGGAATAAAACTGTTGGGAAAGTTGGGCCAGTGCACAGACCATGGGGCAGAGGAAGGAAGAGAAGGATGGTGGGTCATCCTTGCCCTACTCACCCCATAAGACCCCTCTGGAATTTGTTTATGGCCAAAACCTGGAACAAGCAAAATATTCCAGAATGGTTCGTTTGAATTTTTAAACCAAAATTATTTGTTTCAGGTTCCAAATGAAAAACAATTTCTGCAGTGTAAAGGCAGAGATAATGAATCGTAGACAATTTCTCTCCAGTCCCATTATTACCTTCCTTATGTGTCTCAAACATAGTGACTCAGCGAAACCCTGTGCAGATTTTACCTAAGTATAGGATTAGAAAAATGAAGGTGCAGAAAAAAATGTCTGGGAGATAGGATTGATTTTTCTCTTTTTCTTTTGTAGTCACTTGTCATTAGGGGGGGAAAAGTATTTCCCATACTTCAAATTGCAATATAAATAGTCGAAAATCATTTTCATATATTGCTATTCAATCTTTACCCCACTATTATTTCTAAAAGCTGTGTCATGTGATTATCCTTTTTTTTTCTAGATAAGACGATCTTCATAACCATATATTCCTGTAAATTGTAAATAAATTCTTCCTTCAGAGAAATTGAACATTTGCGCAAAAGAAAAGTGCTCTTTTGCCATGACCTCTTTTTTTTTGTTCATTTTTGATTTGGGATTGATCTAGCATACTTTTGAAACAGCAGCAGTTAATTCATTTATGTTTGTAAAGATAAACTGTGCAATAACTGTTGGCTCAAGGCCACACCTTTTGGTGGGAGAAAATTTTAACCGCTTGCCACTTAAACTCTAAGCATAAATTCCAATTAATTTGGAGGTGGTACCTATGTTGCATTTTTTTTGCTCTCCTATTGTAATGGTACTAAAAAAAAGATCATGGGAAATGTATTAATATCTATGTATAGAAACAGCAAATATTATATGAGGGTAATGAGAATTTCTCTAGAAACAAAGCTGCAAATGCATATAGCAATATATAGCAATGGCATTTGATCTATATACTGCTTATCAGGGCTTTCAACCCTCCCTAAGCGGTTTACAGAGTCAGCATATTGCCCCCAACAATCTGGGTTCTCATTTTACCCCCTCAGAAGGATGGAAGTCAACCTTGAGCTTGGTGGGATTCGAACTGCCTAATTGCAGGCAGCTGGCAGCTAAATTTATTTGTTTGTTTGTTTAATTTTATACCACCCTTCTCCTGAAGGACTCAGGGCAGTGTACAGCTATGTTAAAAACATAAATACAAAAGTTAAAAACAATTAAAATAATATTAAATAAATTTGGCCATAATTATTAAAAAGACAAAACACCCCAGTTAAAACCAATTTTTAAGCCAGTCCAGCTTGATGGAATAGATGGGTTTTGAGTGCACGACGGAAGGCACGTAGGTCAGGGATAATTCGTAACTCTGGGGGCAATTCGTTCCAGAGGGCAGGTGCCCCCACAGAAAAGGCTCTCCCCCTGGGTGTCCCCAGTCAACACTGTTTAACCGAGGGCACCCTGAGGAGGCCCTCTCTGTGGGAGCGACTGGCCGGTGGGAGGCTCTCGGTAGCAGGAGGCGGTCTCGTAAGTACCCAGGTCCTAAGCTGGGTACTTGAAGATATAACCAACACCTGTATCCGAGAGGCCACTGGGAGCCAATGCAGCTTGCGCAGGAGAGGTGTAACAAGGGAGCATCGTGTAGCCCCCATAATCACCCACGTGGCCGCATTCTGGACCAGCTGAAGCCTCCGGATACTCTTCAAGGAAAGCCCCATGTAGACAGCATTACAGTAGTCTAGACAGCACTCTACTCACTGCACCACCACTCTTAGGAGTTTCTGAAAGCATGAAAGAAAATTTACCTGTACACAGTGTTTTCCCTGTGTAGGTCTTCTAAGCCACAAAGAATCTCTGCAGCATAAAACAAAGCTCTTTCTTCTTCAAAGCCTGGGTTTCCCATATTGTAGATATGGAATTTCAGGTCTCCCCCATTCATTATGGTTAGAACTAGGCAGAGTGCATCCTTTGTTTCATAGGCGTAGGCTAGATTGACCTGGAATGAGAGTTGTTAAACAATAGTTATAGTTCAAGGAAATTATTCATGCCCAGAATTCACTCATAGCTAGGTAGCCTTTTGTGTTAGAAAAGACAGGACATCAATCCGTTAAAAGGGAGAAGAAATGGGACAGAATCCTGGCTATTTAAAAAAAAACACAGGGCAAGAACACAGGTAGATATTGCAGGATCCAATCTGGGTCGATCACCAGACCAGAAGTATAATTACCTGAGCTTTTGGACTTGTGCTGGAACCCATCCTCAATAAAGTTCTTAGAATGGGCTCCAGCACAAGTACAAAAGCTGAGAAGATTAAATCTCTGGTCCCAATGATGGACCCAGATTGGATCCTGTAACATTATCTTTGGACACTTATATTTTCCTTCCTTCATAGTCAGATATTTTCATACGATGTGTAAGATGATGCTACATACGGTACTGCAGGTTTAGTGCTTCAGGAAAAAGTTAGGAAATTTACTGATCCAACATTAAGTATAGTCTTATTTATTATTATACATTCTTTCAGCAGCAGCAGCAGCTACAACTAATAAAAGAGGATTGGCAGATTCTAGAGATTTGGACTCTGGTAGGGTCTTGTAGAGAGCTAATAGGAGTATGCATTCCACTGTAGAGTGAGCAGTTTGCAGCACCGTTTTTTCCATAAACAATTATTTTGGAACCACACAGTGCTGCCAAATTCCACTGAATGATACATAAAAATCCACTGTGATTGCAAAAGTAATAACTGAAGAACTCATACAGAGCTAGCCCCAGAAACCTGATCTAAGTCACGATGCAGCCTGGAAGCTGTACAGCTGCATACATTTTGTTATAAGTGCCAGTCACTGATGGACCTGTTAATGAGAGCCGATGCCCATTACAAATTTGGCAATACTTACTACAAACTGACTATTGACTTTTTCTAGAATCTGCTTTTCATTTAGGGCCATGGATTCACCTTTCCTCTTCTTTATTCTTTTTTTCTCTAATCTTTTGCATGCATACATTTTCCCAGTTGCTCGTACTTGGCAGGCACATACCTGAAAAGAGGAAAGTTACAGCAGGAAAAAAAAGATACAGGACAAACCATCAGTTAACAGAGCCAGATCAATCTCTTTTCCCTACTTAGTCTTGATTTTAATGAAATTCTTTGGACTGGAGACTAAACAGACATTTAGCAGGAGGATGAGAGGAAGTCTTCCAGAGTAACAAGTCTGGTTTTCCATCTTCTGATTTTAGAGAAATAATACATATGACAATCTCAAGCTGGATTAGGGTTAGTCAGGGATGTTTGCACAGAAGATTGCTTGCAGTTGGTTTAAATCAGTATTTAAACTTTATTTTGCTGCTACATTTCTAAAAGTGAAAAGAGCCAAGGCAAAAAAAATAGGTGGGAAGATGCTATGCTAAAAATAGTATTAATAATAATGAAACACAGTTAATACCATCAGTATTAGTGCATTTAATAATATTTTATGGTCAATTTTGTAAAAGTCTTTGGGGAACCCACCCAAAGCTTGGGAGGGTAGAACTGTGTAGCCACTAAGCACAGAGATTCCTTATTTACTTCCAATAGTTAAGACCGGAATCCAAAAAACTATATCACTGTAAGTAGTCCTCGACTTACAACAGTTCATTTAGTAACCATTTGAAGTTACAACAGAACTGAAAAAATGGCCATTTATGGCCATTTTTCACACTTACAACTATTGTGGCATCCCCATGGCCACCATTCAGATGCTTGACAACTGACTCACACTGATGACTGCTGAGTGTCCCAGGGTCATGTGATCATCCTTTGTGACCTTCTGACAAGCAAAGTCAATGGGGAAACCAGATTCACTTAACAAGCACGGCAAGAAAACGCATAAAAATGGTGGCAAAACTCATTTAACAAAATTCTCATATAAATTTTGAGCTCCTTGTGGTTGTAAGTTGAGGACTACTTGCAGTTCATTACAAAACTTAGAGAAAAGACCATGTCTATCTCCCTCTCACATACCCAATGAATCAAGTTTAAGAACTCTTATACAGCAAGAATGAAATCATGCAATTTCATGCTTCAACAGATCAGATTTATCAGCAGAAAGTAATTGGTTACCCTTACAGGTATAGAGTTTGCAAAAGAAAAGTTCACTCACCTCTCCAAAGCCACCTTTTCCTAATACCCTGTATTGCCTAAATGTGTTTTTTGTTACTGGTTGTCTGAAATAATAAAGAAGATTGGGAGAGGAAAAAAATACATTTTAATATGTTTTATTAGGCTTCAGTTTTAAAGAAACTGGGTTAAGGCATGGCCTTCCTTAACACTGGATTTTTTGTAAAAAAAAAAATTCAAGCTATTTCCCTCTCCTTTTAACAAATTAACTGCTAGTTTTTCTAAAAGTGAAACATGGGAGAGTGTTTCATAACCCTTCATTTCCCACAATCCACAAATTCTTTGTTAAAGATCATTTAGCTGTGGAAATTACTGCTTTTCAACCACTCCGAACCATCCTTTTTTTCTCATCTGGCCATAAGTTGTGTCAAGGAGGAGAGGCGGCCACTGCAGTCATTTTAAAAAAAAACTCAGGAAAAAATGACATATTCTTGATACTTTGCAACCCCATAATTAAAAATCTATATCAGTCTTGCACCATTCTTTTTTCATGTCCCATAGTACATGAAGGCTGTACTGCACTAGAGTTCCGGGGAAGAAATGGCAAACTGAAAATAAAGTGAAAGTGACAGTCACAGCACAATGGAGAGCCACTGAATAGACCAGCTCTTTGATTCATCTCCAGACAAGGACAAGACTTGACCTTGCCCACATGTGCTCCAGTTAGATGGTCCTTGTGAGAAGACCATAAGACAATGGCCTTGAGGGGGTTTATTGCTCTGGATTAGCCAGCTTTTTGCTCAAGCAACAGTCGGTGCCTTCAAAAGGACACCAAATTCACATACTTTCTTTTCTAATCTTTTTAGGAAATTTCTTTTTTCTTATTTAGAAAACTTTGAATCGAAATATTTTATAGCATGGGGAAAATTTTCTTCAGTTCCTAGGAACAGAAGTTCTAAACACAGGTTTAAGGATTTAATTGTGTTTTCTTTAGGAATAAACAGCAAAGGAGTCATTAGAACTTGGATTTTGGAAAGCTACTAAGGGTCCAGATGGACTTGAAATAAGGTTTTGAAATTAATTATAAGAACCTTTCATGTGGGAAAACACTTTTATTTAAAATTCTCTTTAAAATATGATGACATATTAAAGGTTAGATATTAGAGGGAACTGGAAGGAACTGATAATTACAATTAAAGGCAGGGAATGTTTAAATTTGACTTACTAATACAGAATGAAGCAACTATTTTAAATTGGACATATTGAAGGATATTTATGAAGAATGAATCTAGAAGTTAATTTTAAGAGTGTCTGCCTCTATAGATAGAGTGTGTTTAAAACATCTTATGAAAGAGCAACAAGTTTTACGTACATGACTGAGAATGATCTGAAAGATTAAAAGAATGACAGGTTAAAATAATGATAAAGAAAAAGATGCTATACTGGACATAGAAAAGAGCCAGCTAATATCTTAAATAATGAAAAGGGATATAAAAATAACAAACTAAAAAAGTGACCTGGATAAATTTCCTATGTTAGATTTACAAAAGAGACTTGTTAAAGCCTTGAAGACTTTTGTGAGAAGAGACAAAGAAAAAAACAAAAAGAAATCAAGTTCTGGAACTTAATTTTAAAGGACTAAAAATCAAGATTGTTAAAAATAGAAAATATAAAGTTGGATTATTTCATCAAGGTTAAAATAAATGTTTATTTATTTTACCAGTTTTCTCTGATAACTTTCACTGGACTTTTGTACATTGGTATTGAACCAAAAAACTATATTTGTTTTTTTTTTAATTGAAAAGTTTTACAAGTGATTTTCAAAAATAAACTATATTTGTTTATAGTTAAGAGATGTGATATGGTAAAAAGAGATAATTTGTTGTACTTTAAGAGATGATGGATTTCTAAAATGGTTTATAATTATTGTGATGGTGAGAAAAGCCATTTCTTTATACATTACTTTTCCTTTTTCGTTATTATATTCTTAGTTTTTTTGCTTTATTGGTTTTTATCTTTTTAATTACGGTATATCTTTTAATTTTTTTAAAAAAGTTTTATTGCATCCACTGTATCCACTTACCTTTCTAGCCATTTCCATTGGAGAAATCTGTCAAAATACATGCTGTCTGAATATTCTTGAAAAGGTTCTCCACTTAGGTACTCATGAACCGATCTATTTCAGATGAAAAAGAAATATTTGACAAGCTTGTTCTCAGGTCTAAATAAGCGCCCTAATTTCTCTGCAGACAGGATGTTTAATTTTAAACCTACTAACTCAAGAGTATTAGAAGAACATATCTTAGGGATAATGCGTTACTTTTTAATCCAATATTTAATGTATTTTTTTATCTAATCCCGATCTATGTTTTCTTATGGATGCCCATTCAGCTAATACACATTATCCTAACATATAAGATACAATACAAGCATATCAGATTGCTCCTAAGGCCATGAATAATTATTTAGTTATTTTCCATCAAAGAGCAAAATGAGAGTATTAAAATTAAGAGACAGAAGTATAATTACTGAATGAAAGCTTCTAAATTTTACAAGTATCTTTGTAAAGCATCCATGAAGAACAAAAATATCTGCTTGAAATAATGTACTTTTAATGATCTCTCTTGTTTGATATTTTCCTCTCTTAAGGCCTGGCAAATAGCATGGCACCACAAAAGCGTCAGCCTTTCTAGATAAAAATATTTACAAATGGAGCTCTAGAGTACAATAAAAAAGAAAGTCCCAACTTTAAGAAACTGGTAAGCCTTTCTTTGGACTAAAGGATGATACCCCAAACACAGACCTCCAATTTCAGGTCTCTTAGACTTGAAGGGCATTTTGAAACATCCGGGTGTTTTTTTTGTCTGTGTGGATTCCACAACCTAATTTTAAAAAATAAAATTAAACAAGCACTACAAAGGAGTGACTATAAAACAGAAAGTGTGTTTTGTTATGTGAATATAAGAAGTGTATTTTGACTTGGAAATTCAGTCAAAATGTTCTGACTAAGTTGCAATTCAGTTGAACAGAAACCCCAACTATCTTGAGTGTTGAGACAAAATCTGGAGGGGATAAATTCAGCACCTTCCTTTAGGCCAACGCCTGGCATCTCCAGGCCTGTCTAGCCGTTTCCTGTCTTTACCTTTACTTGCTTTCATCCAGAGTGCACTTCCTATTTTACTGTCATATTCTACTCTGGAATATATTTTGACTAGAACACACATACGGGCAGTCCTTGGCTTACAGTCATTTGTTTAGTGACATTCAAAGTTATAACAGCATGGAAGAAAGTGAAGGACTTGCTTCCAGAAGTTGTGGGAACTCTATCACTGGAAGTTCTTAAGAAGAGATTGGACAACTGTTTTGCCTGAAATGGCATAGGGTTTCCTGCTTGAACAGAGTGTTGGAATGAAGACCTCCAAGAATCCGGCCAACTCTGTTATTTTATTCAGTTCTCACATTTACAATTGGTGTAGCATCACATAAACAAAATTCAGGCACTCAGAAAGCGGCATGGATTTACAATGGATGCAGCATCCTTGGGTCACATGATCATCATTTGTGACCTCAGCTGCTTTTGACAAGCAAGTTTAATGAGGAAACTGGATTCTCTGAATGACTGCAGGATTCACTTAACAACTTGCAATAATTCATTTAACAACCATGGCAAAAAAAAAGATTGTAAATTTGGGCAGGACTCATTTAACAACTCCTTGCTTAGCAATGGAAATTCTATACCTCAAGTTGATATCTAGATAAAACCTGACTTTTGGTCTGTACATGAATCATTCAAAATTATCTGAGTCTGTGCACGGAATGCTTTTCAGCCATAACATTAAATTAGAATGATAAGCCTATTATTGAGAATGTGTTATGACAAAAAAAAAGTCTTATGGCAGTCAAGAACAAAATAAAATGAATGCCAGAGTGCACTTACTTTACACAGGGTGAGAACAGCTCTTTACATGGGCTGTTTTCAAGTTTTTCTTTTATCTGCTGTACAAGATCTTGACTGGCTTCTGCTACATAAACTGGAGACTATGAAAAAGTAGAGAGAGACCCACCAGTTCATTATGTATCAGGAGAAAGTATTTCCTTGACAACCAAATATATTTAGACACCAAGATATAAGAAAATATATTTATTTATTATTGAGACATCTATGCTGCTTCAATCTAACAATTCTAAAGAGATAATAGGACAATATATTACTAATAAACAAAAATATTCAAAGCCCCTTTACAAAAATAATTAACAACCTTCCCAGAAATATACAGTGGTCCCCCTACTTACGAGCTACTTGACAGATGAATTTTTTGAGTTACGAGGGGGAAAAGTGGCCCCACCCTTATGAATTTTTTTGACATCTGAGTGATAAACTGGAAAAAAACCCCAAAACACAGGGGCATTGCAACGCATGGGGGGGGGAGCAGATGCCGTCTGCTCTGCTCCACCCCTCCCAGCCACTGTAAGCAGTTCCAAAGGTCCAAGATGGGGAAAAAAATCGCTATGT
>JANHFR010009977.1:0-12347 GCA_032468015.1 Mimophis mahfalensis | reverse complement strand
GTGTTTTCCAACATTCCAGGGGGCCAGCAGCACTGACCCGAGTATAAGCTGAGGGTGACTTTTTCAGCTCATTTTTGGGGCTGAAAAATTCGGTTTATACTCAAGTATATACAGTAGTTATTCTCAGACTACTTCTGGTACTGCTAGTTATGACATCAGACTTCCAGGACTCTGTCATTTCTGCCAGCACTAACATTCCTTTGCAGTTCGAATTGAGATTTGAATTCAATGCAGGTAGTCCTCAACTTACAACCACAATTGAGTCCAACATTTCTGTTGCTAAGTGAGACATTTGTGAAGTGAGCTTTGCTCCATTTTATGACTTTTCTTGTCACAGCTGTTAAGCACATCACGGCAGGTGTTAAGTTAGTAACACAGCTGCTAAGTGAATCTGGCTTCTCCATTAACTTTCCTTGTCAGAAGGCTGCAAAGGGGGATTTCATGACTCTAGGACACTGCAACCCACATAAATACAAGTCAGTTGTCAAGTGTCTGAATTTGGATTGCATGACCATGGGGATACTGCAACGGTTGTAAGTGTGAAAAATGGTCATGTCACTCTTTTCTGTTCTGTTGCAACTTTGAGCGGTCAATAAATGAACCGTTGAAAGTTGAGGCCTACCTATATTAATTCTGTTGGGTTCCTTACTTTTCTCTCTTTCTTTACTCTGTGCTTCCTACAAGACTGGCTATTCAAACTATTTTTGAGTGCAAACTTAATGTTCTTTCAGAAAAGGATTTATACCTGTGTTCAGAAACAATGCTATTAACAAGAAGGATTGGAAGGAGAAATAGGAGACTTGAGAATCACCTATGAACCAATGTAGATTTCTTGTTCTGGATGACCCCTTTATTGTCATCACTCAGATTATTCCATTTCTTTCCTATCTAATGTAGATATCTTGATAGGAATTTACTAACATATCCTTAGTAGTAGTTGCAGGCTTATAAATTTTTTACATGCAGAATCTTACATGATTGGAGTTTCATAGGTTTAATCCTTTAGTAACAAGTAGACCACACATGAAGTCACTGAGTCCAGCTCTCTTCCATTTATTGTTATCAGATTTCCACTTTTTCTCCTGAGCTAAGCATAATCAACTTTTTCTTTCTTTCCCTGCAAGGCCATATCCCAGGTCCCTCACCATTTTTGTCACTGGAGAATTAATTTTTCTCAAAAGATTTCATAAACAGGATTGTCAAGAATCTTAGCAAAACATCTCTATGAATGACATTTAACACACATACACACCAAAAAAATTCTCAAAATTTCTTTGTCTTTGCATTTTTATTTAAAAAGGTAATTGTGAAGAAAGCTACCACATTAATAATATAATTCTGAGCACTGTTATTCAGAAGACTCATTAACCCTACTGAACCTAGTGAGATTGCTCCCCAAAGAGTGTTTAGAATTGTAGTCTTAGTTAACCTTACTTTTCACAGATGGCTGCAGTTACCTTCAGATTTTATTAGGCTGGCAACCAGTATCAAACTGAAATATCTCTCCACCTCAATTAGCACCATTAATTTTGAATAACAATTGATGAAACAATTTTTTCATCATCTCCAATCTGATCATTTACTTCAGATGAATTAAGTTTAGGTTTAAGGTAAAGGTAAAGGTAAAGGTTCCCCTCTGATAGGAGGTAAAATTATCTCAGATGCTGTGCTATTAATGGCTTTTGGCCTGGACAACTGAACAAGCCAATCAGCACACAGCTCCTGGGTTTGAACCTCCCAGGCTTTTCTAGCCCATTCCAAACTGTCTCCGGAACAGTATAAAACAGGGGTAGGGAACCTATGGCTTGGGAGCCAGATGTGGCTCTTTTGAGGGCTGCATCTGGCTCACGGGCGGACGGGCGGGCTGAGAAAGCGCCGCCGCCGCCACTACAAAAGCATCGCTGCTGCCGCTGCCGCTGTGAAAGCACCATATTGTATGGCTCTCACGGACTTACATTTTAAAATATGGCTCTCTTCATGGCTCTCTGAGAGAAAAAGGTTCCCGACCCCTGGTATAAAAGGAGCTGCTGTCCAGCTGCAGATTCAGTTCGGGATCAGAGGCAAAGCTGAAGTCACTGAGAAGAAGCCTCTCCCTTCTGAGGAAGGAAATGCCCAAACTCCAATCGCACGAGGCAATTGTAAAAGAGCTGACAAGACACAGAAGGAAGAAGCTGACAACTGATGTTCTTATGAATTAGGCTTTATTTATTTTTGTAAATAAAACAGTTTAGTTTAGCCTTCTTGTGGGCTCATTTATTTAATAGATTGTACAGGATAAGGTTACAGTCCCCCCCGTTTTAACACCCTCGCACGTACGTGCTAGTCGTTCCTGACTCTAGGGGGCAGTGCTCATCTCCGTTTCAAAGCCCAAGAGCCAGCGCTGTCTGAAGATGTCTCTGTGGTCATGTGGCCAGCATGACTAAATGGCGAAGGTGCACAGAACATTGTTCCCTTCCCACCAAAGGTGGTCCTTATTTTTCTACTTGCATTTTTACATGCTTTTGAACTGCTCGGTTGGCAGAAGCTGGGAGAAGTAATGGAAGCTCACTTCGTTCTTCAGCGCTCGGGATTCGAACTGCCAAACTGCTGATCTTTCTGATCGACAAGCTCAGCATCTTAGCCACTGAGCCACCACATCCCTCCAAACACAAACATAAAATTTAGGTTTATGAATGCCATTTACCATTCAGCATACCCAACAGGATACGTATTGGTAAATTAATTAAGGGAAAATATAACTATACTTATTAGAAAAAAATGGCACTTTCTATTATAGCTCCCATTACCCCTAGACAGAAAGTCTGTTTATGAGGGATTATGGGAGGTTACTTTTCCTCTGTTTGGTTATCTCTTCTTTTAACATTTAAATAATAACTTGGGATACATCATCCATTGTTTGTTGTTGTTAGTTGCGAAGTCATGTCCGACCCATTGCGACCCCATGTACAATGTTCCTCCAGGCCTTCCTGTCCTCCACCATCCCTTGGAGTCCATTTCAGCTCACACCGACTGCTTCAGTGACTCCATCCAGCTACCTCATTCTCTGTCGTCAACCATTGTTACATTGATATTAATCTTGAAATATGAATTAAAAGGCATTGGAATTCAGGGAATAGACTTAAGAGAAAACCTGCAGTTTGTTATCATGCCCATGACTAGAAGTGTGAAAGTTTGCTCAAAAAATAGCAGTGATATATAACACAAAGATTCTGCTATAAGAAATCTCTATTCTATAGGCCTCAAACATATGAGAAGGAACATATATTTTTTTTATGTAGAAGTCATCCCGGAATGTACCAGGTGATGCTTTCCCTTAAAGTCTCATTTAATATTTGAGAAAAATCCAAACATGTCAATCATGTTCAAGTCAGTTCGTTTTAAAAGTCCAGATCATCTTGATCAATAACATTTGAGTTCTGCTTCTTCTTTTTAGAGACTTGGTGACTATCTTCATTGTCTTCATTTGGGGGATCTTCTTCCATCACAATGCTTGCCTGAGATGATTGGTCATCTTCCTCTTCTTCATTACTGTCAGGATACATCTTTGCAGGCTTACTCTCTATAACCAATTTAGATTCCCCATCACTTCCACAATCACCATCCTCATTGCTAATATTCTCCTTTTTATTAGACTCATCTTCATCACTTCTATGTCCAGATCCTTCCTGTGACTGCTGTGAAAAAATCCCCTCAGATCCTTTCTCTGGTGCTTCAAGGGCCCCATTGTCTTGTGTTCCTCTGTCATCTTCTGGGTTCTGTACAGATTCACTGCTATCTTCTCCTTCTGCTTCATTCTCTCCAGCTTCATCACCCTCCTTTGGTTTATCCTCTTCTTCAACTTCTGTTGTTTCTGAACATGCCTCACTTTTCACCTCCAAACTGGCATTGTTTTCAGATTTCTGTTCACTACTCTCAGGAATCTCTTCCTCAATAATGGCCTGAGATTCACCAACATTTTCTGGAGGTTCATCTCCTTGGCTTTCTTTTTCATCCATGTCTATTGCACTAGTATCTGTCGCATTAGACTCATGCTCAGCTTCTTGATCATCGTTTGGGGTTTCTTTTTGTTCTCCATCCATCTCTTCTTCATCATTTAATTCTTTGTCTCCTTCACTTTTGGCTTCCATTTCCTGATTATTTTCTTCATATATTACATCCTTTTCTCCCTGCTGTTCATCTTGTTCTACTTTCACTTCCTCCTCCTGTTCTTCCTCCTCTTTTCCTTCTCTAAGTTCCCCTAATATTATGTCCTCTTCTGTTTCATTCTCTTCTTCCTCTTCTTTTTCTTTCAGAGATTCTGTCTCACTTTTTTCTTCATCTTCTTGTTTTGCTGCTTCCTCTTTTTCATCTTCTTTCACGGACTCTCCTTCCTTTTCTTCATCTTCTATGTTGGGTTTTTCCTCCTCTTCATTCTCTTCCCCTTCTCCTTTCACAGACTCCTGCTGTTCCTCCTGCTCCTGTTCCTCCTCTTGCTCCTGCTGTCCCTCTTCCTGCTCCTGTTCTTCCTGTCCCTCTTCCTGTTGCTGCTCCCCTTCTTTCTCCTCCTCCTCCTCCCGCTTTTCCTCCTCCCCTTCCTGCTCCTGGTCCTGCTCCTCCTCTTCTTCCTGCTCTTCCTCCTGCTCTTCCTGCTCTTGTCCCTCCTTTTCCTGCTCCTCCTGCCCCTCCTCCTGTCCCACTTCCTGCTCCTCCTGCTCCTCCTCCTGCTCCTCCTGCCCCTCTTCCTGTTCTTCCTCCTCCTCCCGACACTCCTCCTGCCTCTCTTCCTGCTCCTCCTCCTGCTCCTCCTCCTCCTCTTCCTGCCCCTCCTTTTCTTTTTCCTGCCCCTCTTCCTCCTGCCTTTCCTCCTGCACCTCCACCTGCTCCTCTTCCTGCACCTCCTCATGTTTTGCTTCCTCCTTCCCATCACTTTCCACAGTTTCCTTTGCTGCTTGTTGGGCTGCTTCTTGTGGCTCTGCTTCACTAATGTCATCTTCTGTCTTGCTATGAGCAACACTAGTGTTCTTCATCCTCAGGATTTCTTGAAGATCAAAAGCCTTCAAAACTGGGTTTGGAGTCTTAGCTATCACTTCAGCTGTACGTTGTACAGTCCTGGCCACCATTTTTTTCCTCATACACTCCTCACAGGGGCAGTACTCTTCATCTTTTAGCTGATCGTCATATCTTTCATCTTCTTCAATTGTATTATGAAAGAAGTCATCTTTATCAATGTCTCCTGACTCCAGTTGCTTATCTGAATTTGTGCTCTGATCATTGATATAATTGAATGATAACATACTTGTCAAACGGCGCCTCCGGTTTTCTAGTTCTGGAGTAGATTCTTGCCTTAATCCATTTTCTGGAGGTTTTGGGATCTTCTTGCCTGTTCTGCTTTTGATTTTATTTAGTTCTTCCTCCACACTCTTTTGTATCCTTCTGCTCACTTCTTCTTTCAGTTCTGCAATCATCAAATCCAGCTCTTCACTGTTTGTCAGGTTCCATTTCACTTTGAACTCATTCATGGCACTGACATAATGTGCCATGAATTCCTTCTCAATCTTCTTCAGAAGTTTTAGCACCCAAACTGGGTCCTGGCTGCCAGATCTTGGTCGGACCATTGGAGAAACTTTCACTGAGCTTTGATGAGATATGTTACTAGATTCTGTATCATCTTTAGTCACAGACTGGTTTTCTGAATTGATCTTGGCCTCTTTCTCATCAATAGCCTCATTTACGCTTGAATCAGGTTCTGTCCCATCGTTGCCTGCCTCTTCACTGGGATTTTCTTCTACTTCTTTGGCCACGGTGTCTGTGTGAGCCTCCATTGGGATATCATCTTCATTAGGGACACTCTCTCCATCATCCACATTTTGATCATCATGCATACTATTTTTGTCCAATTCAGTATCATTCCCACGATCCTGGTCTTCCTTTGCTTCTATTACCTCCTGAACGCCAGCAAGTTCTGCCTCATTTTCACTTTCCAGTTTTGAATGAAGTGGCTGAGAATGTTCCTCTGTCTCTTCCTCATTACCATCTTCCTGCTCTGTCTTTCCTTCTTCAGGGAATTTGGCTTTCTCTCTTTTCTCTTTTAACAAGGCACAATCATGGGCACCAGCACCACTTTCTTCTCCTGAACCTCCATCACCACTACTTAGATCAATCCCTGAAGAAGTCATTGCTGTAAAGTCACTGTCTTTTGAATTAGGGTCTTTGAAACTTGAGGATGTTTTTATCTGGACTTTTCCTTGCAGCCCTAAATTTGCATCCCCATTTTCAAGTATGTTTCCAAACCACACTGACTGGAAAATGTTTAAGAGTTCTTTGTATCTGAACCAATTCAGGCATTTATTTTGTTTATTGGATGGATCCAATTCTTCATCAAGGAGCTGTAGGGTAGCAAGGCATTGTATCAAAATATTGGCTGAGTTGCTGAGGTTTTTTCCTAATGTAGGAGACACTTCAGGCAAACTGTATGAACGCTCCAATTTTGTTTCGTGCTTGGAAGCCAGCAGTGCTTTCATAATTTGCACAGAGATTTGAATGGTGTTGGGCAAGTCTTTTTTGTGGTTGTTTTGGCTGGGGATGTCAGAATACTGGCACTCTCCTTGGTTATTTTCAGCTTCTTCTGATATAATCTCAGAAGACTGCTCATCTTGGGGACAGTCCTTTTCTGCTAGGTGTTCACAATCTTCTGTGTCTTCCTTCTCACTACGCTCCTCTTGCAATGAATCCTGGTTGTGTTTTGAGCAGTTGGGAATTTCAGCATCAATTGATTCAATTGTCTCCTCATCTTTCTCCATCTCACATTTCATCAGCAGAGACTCTGAAGGAATCTTTCTCAGCCACTCATGCACAACTTCTTCTGGAGAGGCATTGGGAAGTGAAGATGGGATGATTTGGTCACAGGTTTCTGAAGCCACTTCTGTTTGGACCACTGTCTCTTCCTCTATTTGCTTTTCCTCATCCCCAGAGCCTTCTTTTTCCTCTGCCTCATTTGCTGTGTCCATTTCAGGCAACTGTGAACCGGCCATTTCTTTTTGCAGTTCATCTGCAGTTGGCTCTGATTCATCGCTCGCAGGTTGATCGTTGATGTTCATCAGCAGAGACCGATTGCTGCTGCTGGGTCTCCCTTTGGGCGGGACAGGGGAGTGGAAATTGAACTGGGTTGTAGATGCTTTTTCTGAAACCTGGCTACAATATTTCAGGCTAGCATTGCTTCTCTTTTTTTGCCTTGGTTTGGAAGATTGTGCTATGCTTGATTGTGAGCTAACATCATTATTCTCTGAGGCTTGCATCTCTGAACTAGCATCAGAATGTAACAAGTTCTTTGAACTAGCACACTGAAGATAATTGTTTCTGGTTTCTGCTATGTGGCCACATTTGGAGCACATAGATTCTGAGCTATTTCCTTGCCTGGAAATGTTTCCCTGAGTATTATTTTTGGCAGTATTGGCCCCATTTTCCCCATCAGATTCTAAAACATTGGAAACAGAGGTTGATGCCTCAGTATCTTCACTCTGTGTCCTTTTATGACTACTTCTGGAGGACTTACTGTAGCATTTAGATATCCTGCTAGGATGTTCTTCACTGTTGGCAGCTGCTTCGCTTAAAGATGACACATTTGAATGAGAAGAATTATGAGATAATTGACTCTTTTTGTCTCTTTTCCCTACTTCATTTGAGTTTTCTGAAGAATAAGTTGTCCCGCTGCTTGATCTTCCATCCTCTACATGTAAAGGTCCTTTGGTTTTCTTTCTCTTGATAGTGGATCCTCTACTTGACCCACTAGATACTTTGGACTCTCCTTTTGAGTCATATTGGTTGCACTTGCTTTCACTGAAGATTCTGGAGGCAGATAAAGCAGCACTATGGATATCCATCTCACTGCTATCACTCCTATCTTCTTCATTACAAACTTTGGACTGGGATACTCTGGTCTTGGACCTTTTGCTACATATATTGAATTTATCCTTGATAAGACTATTGGACACATTAATCGAATTCATTTCATTATTATCCTCATCTTCCTTTTCAACCTCTACTTGTGCAGCCATTTTAGGGGGGCAATCATCACTTGAGCATGATGATATTTTATTATATGGTGGTATGTGATCATTATCTGAAATCTTTTCTACCTCTTCTTTTGTTCCAAATGTACTACATTTACTGGATTTGCTACAGGCACTATTTGGAGAAGAACAGCCAGTAACTTCTTCTCTTTCCTTAATGCTAGAGGAAGAAATTGTCCTTACCACACTACTTGTTTCCTCTAACACTTTTATCTGGCTTTCTATAGAATACTGACATTTTGATTTGTTACTCCTAGCTCTACTTCTTCTACTTTCATTTCTTTCTTTCCTCACTATGGAGCCATGTTCATTTTCTGAACTGGCCAAGCTAGCTACACCATCCATTTTCTCTGATAGCTCTTTTTGGTTTTTGCTTTTTTGCATAGAGTTATCTTGACAGCAGCATTTTTTAATTCTAGCATTTTCCCTTATATTCCCTAGAGTCTCTGAGGAATCTGAAGTCTCTTGTGTGATGAGTTCAGAATGTTTTCTTTCATTTGATGAAGTATGGATACTCTCAATGGAGCCTCTCTTTTTATGGACAATTCTCTGGTGTGATGAAGTGCTTGAGCAAGAAGAGTGTGTGTACCAAGTGTTTGTTACTTCTGGCTCTTCTTTTTGAGAAGCATGCATGGGGTTCTTCCAAATATCATAATTGCTCTGTGACTTACTGCAACAGTGGCAATAAGTCACCTCATTTTCAGATTCATCGAGATTTGAAATGTAAGAGTCAGCATCACAAGGATATAACGAGTCTTCCATTTCAAAACTAGTCTCTTGGTTAATTTTCTCTCTTGGCTCACTTTGATTATCTTCCATGATGTCTGATTCTTCACAGAGGGTCTGATTCATCAAGCTGGACTTCTTGATTTGTGTGGACCATTGAAGAGTCTCGTCAGAGAGCAGATGAAAGCAGACTTTCATTTCAACTGCTAGGCTGCCATCTTTATTCATATACACTTTCTTTTCTATGTCATCGTTGACTAAGGAAGGGACCAAACCCTCTCCATTAGGACAATTGTTTGAAGAGGAGATCCCATTTTCTGGTGATGTCGCTAGACCATTCACATAAGATTTTTCAGATGATAGCGAAAACCTCATGGATCGATTGCTCAAAGACGATCTTGGGTGAATTACACTTTTTTTGGCTTTCAGTCCAAAATTCACTGAAGTTTGCAGCAGTGGGGGAAAAGATAATGAGGAAACAAAGGACAAAAATGAAAAAGAATGCATACCTAATATCTTGAACTAATAATAATCAATTGAAGCATTTGCTTTAATCACAAAGAATCTGGTTCAGCTTTTAGAATCTTCATAATTGTAAGCAAATTTATTGCAAATCTATTTTCAAGGGGACTAAAGACTGCCCCTTGTCTTTTTCTGGTGATGTGTCTCAAGGCTTCAAGTTGTGCCAAGGGGAAAGGAAAATAGATTGCAGATGCATCCATCCCCACTTTCCCAAAATAGGATGTGTGCTTATTCCAAATCACCCAAAGGTTTTTAAAATACCAGTACTCTTATTTATAAAATGGAGTTGTTATTATTTAGGGAAAAGCTAAAACCAGATATCTCCTCAAGCCTGGCCCCCATCATCACTCATGTTTGGATTGCAGGTGACCAGGTGACCAGACTATTGTCTAACTTGATTTCATTGAAGGCTGCATCAAGGTTGTGTTTGACCTCAGTGGGTCATGGTGGGCGTGGTCATGGTGGGCGTGGTCAGATCAATGCCACTCATGTTGAGGGCACCTGTGGTGGCCCAAGCATTCTGCCAGTGAAAACGGGCTCCTGAGCTCCATTTTCACTGGCAGAGGCACTGTGGGCCGGTCCGTCGCTGTTTCCAGGGCAGCCCTGCAGGCCAGATCTAAGTAGCCAGTGGGCTGGATCTGGCCCCCGGGCTTTGAGTTTGACACCCCTGGTCTAAGTAATTTTAGTGATACTTTCTACTATTGTTGTTTTATCTTGCCCCAAACTCAGGAAATTAAACTGTAAACTTTATTATTGTTATTATGGTCTTTTTTTTTAAATGCTGGTTTTAATGGATGGAGGGCAAATAGTTTTTGATTAAAAAAACTGAATTAATTAAAGGGGAAAAGGGGAAAAGGGGAAAAAATTAAACCGCTGAAGTTAGATTGCAGGAGAGCAGGAACTCTTGCTCTAATTTAGAAGGTAATTTTCCCCTGTTCATCTGATTAACCAAGTGATACTTTCCACTCCCTCCCCCAAATCTAGAAATAAAGAGCACCAGCCCAAATGCAGCCACCATTGTTCTTACTTTCATTCTTTTTGCCTAAGTTGTTACTGTTGGCGTGGGAAGCTAGACCAGGTAATTTCTCCAAAGAGTGCTTCTTTGGGTTTTGCATTAGGATTGGCTTGAAGGGTTCTTGGCCAACGCAGATGAGCACATTTGGACAAAGCAGCAGGCCTTGCATGCTGTCAATCTGCAGAGGAGGCAAACACAATAGCAGTCAATAGGGAGAAAGCAGGGAGCAATACACTGAAGGTGCCAGTGTTGGCTGAAGTTGACTTACACCTCAGTCCAAATCTAGAATGGTCACATCATTGTTAGGAAAGCATGTTTATATACATGTCTTCCAGTCTATATTTCTATCAAACTGAAGACTTTAGCAAGGGTGATAGTGATGTATAGTATTCAGAGCATCATGATATGGATGGAATGGAGATTTTGTTTTGTTTCTTAGGTTTCCCTAAGAATATTTGGTGGCACAATTCACAGGGAACTGAGGAGGACAAAGAAAATAGGCATATGATGCTCAAAAGCAGAATGTTGCCTGTACCTTCCTATTTGAAGAGCTGTCCAGTCTACATCAACTTTAAAGATCAAACATTCTAAGAAGAGGTAGAGCAAATTTTCCATCAGAAGTTAGCAGTCTCTGGGCAAGTGACTGAATAGCAGACACTGTAAGATCACCAGCCAAAACAACGTAATAGGCAGAATTATTTTATATAATAAATCAGATTAATCAAGAAAACACAACTGATTGCAAGAAAACACATCTGCAGGACTGGAAATTGCATTATCTGTCTCTATTAAGACTCATGTCTTGTATACTAGCATAAGTCTGATGGCTCTCCTTTGCCTCCTTATTGGGTCCCTATGATTGGGTTATGGGGTGAGTAAGACAGAAGTACTGACAAAAAGGTAAAGTATTAATGTATAGGAGAGAGTGTAAAGCTCTATTACCTTGAGGGCTACATCAGGGTTGAGTTTGACCTTGGGGCTCTGGGTGGGCATGGCCAGGGTGGCTGGGCCAGGGTGAGTGTGGCCCAATTTCATCTGGGACAGGGGCCAGATCTAAGCACCCCGTGGGCCGGATGTGGCCTGGGGGCCTTGAGTTTGATGTATACCTGGTGTAGAGGTATACCAAACTTGCAGGTAGTCCTCAGCTTACAACTGGTGGCTTAGTCGCTGTTCAAATTTACAGAAAACTGTCCAAAAACTACTTACAACCCAGTCCCAAAGTTATGGCTGCTGCAGCATCCTCACAGTCTTTCCCCTTTATAACTAACCATACAGATGTTGCAGTGCACCTGTGCCTATCTCTCCCTCATTCATCCCAGGCAGGTCTCTACAGATCTCGGGCCTGCTTCTCATCTCACTATGCCTCACTATGTCGCTATTTTCCTGTCAAAAGCAGCCTGTCCTGTTCGCAGAGGGTTGATTCAAACACGGAAGCCAGATGTGGAATTCCAAGTGTAGTTTAAATCAAACCTTTCCGGTACAGAACAGCATACTTGACGATAATGAGGAAACGAAAATAGCGACAAAGTATCCCAGTTTGTTTTGCCATTTTAAAGAGAAGCGGCAATTGACATACCCACCCCCAGTGCTCATTAACCAATCGCACACGGACCTGACACCCATGTGTGCTGATAATAGGGGCTGATGTCAACTTCAAGAATAGGAGGGTAATTAATCACAGACACTCCCCGACCGGAAAATGGCGATGCAGCATCAGGCGATGGGGGCGAAGCAGGATCTGTCTGCAGGAACGAGCTGTCAGGAGTGAGGTGTCAGCTGGGTAAGGGGGGGGTTTCATCGGGGATGAATGGAACATGTTGGGAAGCAAACGGAGTGAGACCTGACACTTTCCTCATAAGATCTCTGGAGCTCCAGGGTTTGGGTTAGGGAAGCATAGAAATCACTTTGGAGCTTTTTGCAACAACTGTATTAGGGAAGAAGAATGGGCCAACTTGTTTGTTTATTTATTTATTTATTTATTAGATTTATATACCGCCCTTCTCCCCAAGGACTCAGGGCGGTGTACAGGGCTATTA
>JANHFR010009969.1:198260-209353 GCA_032468015.1 Mimophis mahfalensis | reverse complement strand
CCCCCAACTGCTCCCCCACCCCCCACATTGCGCAAAAATGCGCTGCCTGGAGGCCAGGCTTGTTGCTGCTCTTTCTTCTTTGAGAGTCAGCTGGGAGTCAGAGCTCTTGCGGAATCGGGGTGGGCAGGATGGAGGCAAAGAGGAGGCGCAGGGCCAATTTTTTAGTTAAATCTCCACTTTGTGTTTTCCAACATTCCAGGTCACCAGCAGCACTGACCTGAGTATAAGCCAAGGGTGACTTTTTCAGCTCATTTCTGAGGCTGAAAAACTCGGCTTATACTCGAGTATATAGGGTATTTATTAAAGAGAAATAAAATAATAAAGATATAAAACTTTAACTAGGCTATTTAAGTGTACTCCATGTGTACAAGTAAGGATGTGTGTGTGTAAGGGACAAGAACAGCAGAAGAAAAAGTGAATAAAAAAGAGGTTTTTATTCCGTAGGAGGAGCTTCTGCTCTGACCATACATTATTGGAGGAGATCAGGTAACTATTGGAGATGGTCAAAAGCGGAGCCCTCTGCTAATTCGCGCGGCTACAAGTTCTGCTGCACGAATTAGCAGAGCTTTAAAAAGGGAAGGGCAAGGATGGGAGCAGGTGGGTAGGACTAGCCAGGGGTGGATTTTGCCAGTTCGGTGAACCATCCCTAGTCAGCTCTACCAGCTCGCGGGAACTGGAGCAAACCAGTAGGATACCACCTCTGGGCATGCCACCTGCTCAAATCACCTTCATCGCCACTTTCTGGAGTGGGAAAGAAATAATTCCCTCCCTCCTTCTCTGGAGTCTCCTTCTTCACTAAAACATTTGGTGAAATTAATCTAATTTTCAGGGTAGAAATTAGGCAACCCTTACCCAGTCCAACACATTATTTGATTCTGCTTTCTTCTGCTTGCTTTCTTCTGGTTGTCAGAGCTCTGATTCAGCCATTAATCACTGTCTTCTTCTCCACCTGTCAGGAAGATTCCAAATGCTGGAAGTGTCTGCAAATACCAGGATCTTACTGTCATATGTGGTGGATGTGTGTGGAAGCAAAAAATACTGGTCAAAGATATGTAACTGGTTAGAAAAAATGACAATGCAATATATTGAATGGAAACCTGAAATATTTCTGTTGGGAATGCTATCTGATATATTTAGTAAAGTTGATGCATATTTGTGTATTGACAGCTACAAGAATTGTATTTGCTCAAAATTGCAAAAATGAGGTAATACCATCTGAAGATAGTATCATAAGGAAAATTTTAGAATGCATAGAGATGGACAGATTAACATTAGCTATCAAAGAGAAAGATGAATTAGAATATTATGAGATATGGGAAACATTACATTGTTGGCTGCAAAATAGAAATGAGAGGCAATAATGGTAGTGATAGAACTAGAAATAATACTATATTGTATGAAGGAATATTAACTATGTATTAGTAAGGATTTGTAATTAGTAATGATGAATTCTTGAAATTGTATTATGTATAATAATGGTATTAGAAATGATATTTATGACATAGTAGTTTAAATATATGAAGATTTAGTTAAGAGAGTAAGAGCAATTGATAATCGTGGAAGGAAAGGGGTTGGATTATATTATGATGATTGATGTATTTGATGTGACCTAGACAATGCATTCTTCTCATTCTTCAAATGAGACGTTTTATGTAACTTTTAAAAATAAAATAAAAAATTTGGAACAAAAAGGAAGATTATCCCAGATCAAGCAAAGTGGACCACTGTCTACTTGCCATCAATGGGTGCCCTTCCTCTTCTGTCACCCCTACAGGGTGATGTTTGGCTCTGAAGAGCCTCCAGGGAAGCAGAAATCAGCTGGGCTTTGCGGAGAGCCGCTCCCCATAAATGTCCTGCTACGATGTCAACTGGAATTCCCCCTTAGGAAGAGAATTTAGAGGATCTGCTAGAAATAACATTTTAGTTTGAAGTGGGTTTTTTTGTGTGTGAAGCATTTAATTTTGGATTTAGTTATTATGTTTTATCACCAGGAATAAACTAGGACTATGGATTCTTGACAAAACAGGCTATATTTCTGCATTTATACCAAAATTAGCAGTCATTACAATTCTGATTAGTATTCAGTGCTTACATCAGTTAGTTTAAATAGAATGTAATGATAATAATCTTTTAATAGACAGATTACATGCCATTATTGTACTTGTGATAATAATGATCAATTGAGTAAGTACTTAGCACAAACACGTTAGAAATGTATCCTGTGGTATTACATTTTTATTTTATAGTAAGAAAAACAAAGGTTTTAGTCAAGCTACACTTCACTGTGATTTGTTCTCATTAAAAATATTTATTTAATTTGCTTAAATGCTCCTTTCCATGCTGAAGAATCTTGAAATGGCTTTTAATACGGTATTTAAAAAGGAAATGTACAGAAGGCAGACTCAAAAAGGCATCCTCCTCCTAAGCATAATAAAGTACTCTGAATCCATTGATAATGTCCGTTTTGCTCTCCAAATTCATGACTTAACCCTAATTGTACTGTAGATGAATTTGCCCACCAAAGGGGTTTACCAAGTATTTTACCAAGAAACATAGAAAAGGCACTCTAGAAAAGTCAGCGCCTTCCTAAGGATTATAAAGCACTCCAAATCCACTGAAAATTTCCATTTCACTGTCCAAATTAAGGGAGACCTAATCCTAACCCTAGGTGGATTTGCCCCCCAACTGGATTTTCCCATGTATTTTACCAAGAAATGTAGATAAGGTAGGCTTGAAAAGTCAGCACCCTCCAAAACATAATAAAGTGCTCTACATCCCTTGGTAATGTCCATTTTACTCTCTGAATTATTGGAGACCTACCCCAAACCCTAGGTTAGATTTACCCCTCAAGGTGATTTTACCATGTATCAGTGTTTTCCCCAAAATAAGATGGGGTATTATCAGGGTGTGTAACATTTTTTTTCCATGTATGGTATGCTTACTTCTTCTGTTTGTGGTCACAATGGAGCAGGGGGCCAAGTGACACACTGGTGCAGCAGTGATGAACTGAGGGGGGGGTGTTGGAGCTGCTCCATGTGCCCTCTGAATGGTTTACCTCGGGCCACCTCATCCAGGCCACCCATGCCCTGACACCTGCCTCGCTTTGCTGCCATGGCACCAACACAACGCTTGGCCTCCTGCTCTGTTGTGGCTGTAAGCAAGCAGAAGAGTAACTGCTGCTGCTGCTGCCACAAGGCAAGTTTTGGGTTGGCTGTGGGGGCCCTGAGGTAAGCTGGTGTGGGGCACATGTGGCAGCTCCACCACCGCCCCACTTCACCTTGTGGCTATGACACTTTGATCAACCAGATGGAATGGGTGGCTGGTCAGTTATGCAGGGTCTTAAGTATTAACTAAGTACTTATTTTGAGTATAGGGCTTATACTAGGCACATGTGTAAAAACATGCTGGAGCTTGTTTTTGGGGAAATAGGATAAAACACTAATAATATACATAGAACAGCACTTTAAAATATATTTGAGTAAAACCAATGGGAAGAAAGAAATTAAAAATTCACACATTCTCCTGATAAGCGTATGAGAAGGTGTGGATGAAGTTGCCTAAAAATATTGTTGATTATAGTAGATACCAGAAACCTGTGTCTTCCACAAACCCACTCACATGGACCAGATCTTCAACTTTGCAAGCAAGCACCCCACTGCACACAGAAGAAGCTGTGTCCAGACCCTCCTCAGAACACCACAACACTTTTCTAAGTGGAAGAGAAATGTCTGCTTGACATCTTTCTCCACAATATCTGAAAAACTTTGTAGTCTGACATACAGCACCCGAACCAAAATTCACCATACAGCCAACCACCATGCAAAAACTAAACCTACCGTACACAAGTGGAGTGTCAGAAATGACAGCCAAAATTTTTCAAATCCTAGGAATAGAAATAGTCAGTCCACAAACCCACAGCTACACTCTGCGAGGAATAAACCAGAACCAAAGACAAGATACAGAAGGATGAAAGAAATAATATAATTTACAAAATCAATGGTAACAATTGCAGCCAATTCTATTTCACATCCGTTGAAAACCAGGATCCAGGAACACCAGCTGGCAGTCAATCCCAAATCCCTAATCTCTACCCATGCTAGCACCCATCACATTCATGACTTTATCGAAGCCTGGCACTCCCCAAGCAATTGCATCAACCTACAATCAGCCTATGAACCCCTCAGAATTCAGATCAGTTGCACAGCCAACCAGAGACACCACTGATCCTCAAACAACCCACACAACCTCCATAGCCAACACTCCATCTTCCAATGACCCTCTCACTTGATGTGACCTCCTCATCACAAGACCCTCACTTGTGACCCACACTGACCCATCACAATACCTTGACCTGATGTGACCCTTCCTTGATGTGACCTCACCATCACAAGACCTACAGACCACACAAAGCCCTTACAAGCAGAAGAACACTGATCCCCTAAATTCTGCTGAATATGTTACCTAGCCTGATAATAAAATGTTCGGAAACCAACCCACAAGCTTGGAGAATGAACTTCCACCCTCATATTAGATACGTCCTGACTTTCAGTGAGGAGAATATTTCAGAATTTCAAAGGCCCACCTTTGAGCAGCTTCCAGATGGCATTCAACCATTCTTAAGGTTAGTTTTAGGACCAACCTTAAGGACCGCCCCAGAGACGTCAAACACTTCCAAAATCAGTAATAATGACTAAGTGTAGCTAGACTAGCAACTAAAGTTTCCTTGACTTTTGTATATTCTGTAGATTAAGGTGAGGAGAAATAGGTCCAAAGCGGATCCCATCTAGATCTATTTAAGGAATTCCAGCTGCACATTGCTATTAGGGTTCTGCGTGGTGAGCACATTCTCACAGGACCTGAAAGACACATCTGAATAGTTCAGTGGGGTTTGAATTAAATTACTATGTAACTGGAGCTATGCATAGCCAGACAGTTCTATAGTTACACTGGTTACGCATCATGCAACAAACAATTTCTGCAACTAGTGAGTGCATCTGATAAATAATTTTCCATTTGATTGGTGTAACATTTTCCTATTAACTCATCCATCTACTCTGTATTCCTTTAGCTATGCTGCTTAAAGGATAACTCTATTTGATCATCTACATCATTTTTTCTCTTTCTCCCTTAAATCAATTGATTTCACTCTTATCTGTGACATAATATCTAGGCACTATGTAAGCTAAATTCTAGCTGTGTAAACATATGCAGGTATGCTCCACAAGTCATCTTTCATTAGGAAAACCACTTTGTTATTCTTTCTTTCCCCCAGGAACTTGTCAGATAGGCTAATGTCATATGTAATGGCATTTGATCAATAGCTAATTTGTTAGCATGCCGAGCATCATTAGTGGTCTGATTCTATCACATGGGCAGAGAATACAGCAAGTAGAAAGGTCTGGCTTTCCCATGAAACAAGCTAAAATAGCTAAAGATCAAACCTGAGATATCACCACTCTTAATGCTGTTGGCTTCCCATCAGCCACAGACTATTGCCTACTGAGTGCCCATTGCTGCTAAGTTCCTGCAACTCCCTCTTGACTTTTGTGCTCTTTTATTAGTTATTGCCTATCCTTATCATTTACCTCAGTGATAAATCACTGGTTCGAGCAGGAATTGCATATGTTAGATGGATAAAGAGCTGAAAAGGAAATTCTGGTCTTTGGCTTACTGGCTTTGGAGCTTAAGGCATCTACAGGGAACAGATTGTATTGTGTGATATAGGAGGACATTCCTTGATGGACAATGATTTATTTTCCAAAGAAAGACTGTGTGCCCCTTGCACTCAGACATAGAATATCTATGGAGCTGATGAGATGAGTTCTGCAGTCAAATATAACAAAGTAAATATATCTGCTTGAGAGACAAGTTTCTTATTTTTAATGGTCTTTTTAAGACTATATGTACTTAAAAGTTCATTAACGAACACTGGGCCCTATCTAACAAAATGGAATTCAATGTGGTCTTACACTTAGTCATGAAAAACCAAAAGTACACATATAGACTGGGTGAAACTAGGCTTAATAGCAGTAACTGTGAGGGGGATCTTGGAGTCTTAGTGGACAACCAGTTAAATATGAGCCAGCAGTGTGAGCCAAAAAAGCCAAAAAAGCCAATGCAATCTGATAACAGATGGATACAATCAGGATTAAGTCAGGTACTAATATCACTCTGTAAAGCCTTAGTAAGACCACACCTAGAATACTGCATCTGGTTTTGGTCACCATACTATAAAAAAAGATGTTGAGACTCTAGAAAAAGTGCAGAGGAGAACAACCTGGATGATTAGGGGACTGGAGACTAAAACATATGAAGAATGGTTACAGGAACTGGGCATGGCTAGTCTAGTAAAGAGAATGACCAGGGCAGATGATAGCAGTGTTCTAGTATTTGAGGAGCTGCCACAGGGAGGAGGAGGTCAAGCTATTTTCCAAGGCACCCGAAATCCAGACAATGAATAATGGATGGAAACTGATCACGGAGAGACTCAGCCTAGAAATAAAGAGAAATTTTCTGACAGTGAGAACAATAAACCAATTGTTCTCACCAACAGCTTGCCTTTGGAAATTGTGGGAGGTTCATCACTGGAGCATTCGAGAAGAGACTGCCATTGTCAGAAATGGGGTAGGGTCTCCTGCTTGGGCAGGGGGTTGGACTAGATAACCTACAAGTTCCCTTCCAGCTCTGTTAATCTGTTAAATCTGTTAATGTCAATTTTCAATGGCTTCTTTATGAAATGTATGATTAATAGGTAATTGTTATGGTCTATACTGCTTTCATTTGTTTTCCTTCTGATATTTCTCTGTGCATATTCTACAAAGCAAGTCCTGAGCCATGGGAAAATAGGGCCTTTGCCAAACATCGTTAGTAGTCTAATTCTATCGTATGGGCAGGGAATACAGCAAGCAGAAAGGCCTAGCTTTCCAATAATTGTGCACTGGTTGAAACAGAAGGTAATCCACAGGAAAAGTTTGATCTTTAAGCTTCAAAACTTCTTTGGGAGATTTTGGGTTGCAACAAACTTACAGGGCTAGGCTGTGAAGGTATATTTTTGACAACAGCAACAACAATATGTAAAAGGGAAGGACAGATCCTTAGGCGGTTACACACTTTATCTTTAACTTCACTACGGCTGTCTTTTCATGATACGGGGCTTAGGCACAAACAAGGTCTGGTTGATTTTATTTCTCCTGCAGTGACTGCCTATATTTAAAAAGGAAAAAAGTAAGGAAAAAATAATAAGTGAAAGCTACATCCCCGCAGAATATACATCCAGTGAGCCATGAGAGTGAGGCAGTTGCCTCATGTAATTGATTTTGGATGTCATAATATCATTAGGGAACGGGAAATACATAAGTGAGGTTTCTGCTTCAGTTGTCAAAATAACCTGGCTAGATTAGCTTTCATGCATCTTAATACTGGACAGGGCAGGTACCAGTTGCTGTGCCTTAGGCATTGAAGTAAAGTATCTTGGGATTGCTATGCAGAATATATAGGACATGTCTTCTTACAACAGAGCAGAGCACTGCACCCAAAGTTTACGGCATTAAGGCTTTAAGATGAGAGAAGGACCACATACCAATTGAGAGCTGTTTATTATAGTGCTGCCAGCATAAAGGACCAGCTTTGGCAGTTCAAGAAGTCACTTATCAAGGATAACAAACACCAATTGGTCTATCATCAGAGTTTCAGAATATAAGGTTGCTACCCTTTATTTAAGAGTCAATTCTGCTGTGCTTATGAAAGAAAGTTCACAGTAATGCTTGAAGATTTCTTTCTAGTCATATTATATTTGACTTCAGTTGAACTAGCACCATAGTCTAAAAGTTTGCTGGTGAAAATGGGGTATTCCTTCTCAAGCAAATCAACTAGGAATTTTCAAATGAAGTAAACAACCTTTGATATTAAACTAGCAGAATTTTCCATAGTGATTTCCTGTACATCTTGATCATTACTTGTTAGGCCAGTGAAGGAAAGAAGGAGGAAGAACATCTGGTTGGGTAATTAATATCATGTGTGAAACAGTAGAAAGAAGATTGTGAAAGGTGTTTTTTTGTTGTATGCATGTGATTGTGAGTGAAAGAAACAGTTGAGTATATTGGATGGCATATTGGGCAGGGGTTTCTGGAGGCATATGTGAATTGCAGGAAATTTTGTAATGGCATCTTGATATTGAATAGTCCCTGTAATACCTCTAAAGGAAAAGAGATAAACAAAATAGATTAAGGTAGTGATGAGGAGGGGAAACTAGGACTAAAAGCATAAGACATATGCCATTACTCGAAAAGAGAGATCAGCAATCTATTGCCAATTCCTTCTTATGATCTCAGCTATATTGCTGTATCTATTCTAGGAAGTTGTGTCCTTGACCTTAAACTGCAGCAGTTATCTTGAATTTCCGGTCCTGTACCAACTAAAATGCCAGAGAAAAAGTGAAGGGGTGGCAATGACCTTCAGGCACAGTTAGTGTGTCTATTTTGTTATTGAAGTGACAGTAAGTGAATATCTGGGAGTGATATTGGGCTATAGGGTTGGGAGTCCTACTTGTGACCTGATCAATCTAGACTGGTGTTGGAGTTCCTCTAGCTGTGAGTATTAGAAATCAGAAAAGCTGGATAAAAGTATTTCTCACCATAACATCACCATGTTTACAATAGTAACTATGAATCTAGGATAAGAGTGCCACATTCAGAGAAAGAGTTCCTTTGGACAAAAGTAACTCAGTCTTGCCTGAGTTCAACTTTACCTTTTTCCATTCAAATATCCTGCAATCTTTAATTGCTGGATCAAGATTTCAATGGCCCCTCCAGCACTACCTATATCATCCCCCAATTGGAGTACTGGTAGTTCTTGACTTACAACCAATTGTTTATGACAGTTTGAAGTTACAACAACACTGAGAAAAGTGACTGACATCTGATCCTTGACTTATGACCATTATATCTTGCCCAAGGTCATGTGATCAAAATGTGGGCACTTAGCAACCAGCATGTATTTATGATGCTTGCAGATCCTGGGATCATATGATTGCCACTTGTCACCTTCCTGGTCAGTTTCTGATGAGCAAATTGAACAGGAGAAGCTGGATTTACTTAATAACTACATGATTCACTTAACAACTTAACAACTTTACCATAGTTTTTGCCTTGCTTAACAACCATGGCAAAAACTATGGTAAAATCAGGTTCAACTCACTTAAAAACTGCCTTGTTTAGCAATGGAAATTCTGGTCCCAGTGGTGGTCATAAATCAAGGACTACCTGCATAACCTTTCCATATGGTCTCATGTAGATGATAAATAGTAGGAAGGAGAGGCCTGATTTCTGCAGGACCCTTCACCTAAACAAATCACAAGACTTGACAAAACAGAATAGATAAAGGAAACATTACTTTGAGGCTACCCTTCACTGGTGTTGAAAAAATGGAGAAGCACTATTTTAACTATTGCAGCTCAGGAGGATTTCAGGCAGCCTCATTCATGGGATGAAACCAATGTTATGGGGACATGACAGAAAAAAAAATGTTTTCAAATTGTGTTTGTGATGTAATTAGATTCAAGTGGCAAAAAGCCATGTAGGAGGTTGTCATTGTATGACAATGGCAGATTGTCCTTTAAGATGCACATGACTTTAATCACTGCTTTATGTTTGTGCCATTATAGAGGAAATAGGTGAGAGGTCTCCCTGCTCTTCAAGCTAAAAGAAGTAATGACCACTTATGACAAAGTTATCTATCCCCTAAAAGAAAATAGAAGAGGGAGGTGAGTGTTTTAAACCATCACAACAAAACTGTTCTGTATGACAGCTCAGATTAAGGCATCTTGAAAATAGGCTAGTGACTGCTGAAAACAATTCTCCTGTTACTTTGTGAAGGTATTAGCAACTATAAATATGGAAATAATGAAATCCAAAACCCTTAAGACAATAACAACCACAGCAACAAGCTGAAATGCTCTCCCTTTCTATTAATTACAATGTCTTTTATTGCAGCAATACTGGAAGGACAATATTATGCACAATCTGCCTTCCAGTGCAGCAAACTAACACAAAGTAATTATTCTGCATTTATATTTTCCCAATTCAACTTGAAAGAGATATCTGATCATCCCTCAAGGCTTAGGTACCAAAGAACAAGTTTTTTTCTCAATCAATATTCAGATCTGATTAATGTTTTGCCCCTGAAGCTGTGATAACCATCCACAACTGCAGAAATAACACTCCAGCCTGTGCACGAAGAATATTTACTGAGATAATGTTAGCTGAATGATGGCCCACTTGAAAAGTGAGATTTTGCAAACAGTGCAAGGAAAAAGAAGTTTAGACCTGTGAAAGAAAGAAGAGAATGGTAGCTATACAATCATTAAAATTGGGTTTAAAGAAAAATTGCTGATCCACACATTATAGTCAGAAAATCATTTGTTAGAAAGCTTGACCAATATCAAGAAAACCATTATCAGAAAACCATTTTCCTTAAAATGAAAGAAAGAAAGAAAGCACACACTAACAACATTCAATCTCACCCTTCTTTGTGTTTCTGTACAGAAAACACCCTGATAAAGGAGCTACTTGGATTTCTTTTATATTTATTTACTCTGCACATATTCCTCCTTTGAGAGAGTTAGAAATGTAGTTTTTTTTTCTTTTCAGTAAAGCTATATCAAGAAAATAAGATTGCTGTAAAATGGCAGTAGTCAAATACATATATTAGAGAAGAGCTGCAGGTATCCTATATTGAATTACTATTGTCTAGAAGGAAACAAGAGAATCCAGGATAATGGGCATTTCAAGCCCATTTGAATCCTAGTCACAAAACTGACAAAATTTGGAGGCAAAATCAGGCATCCCTGAAGGGAAAAAAAATGGTGGGCTTGGACCTTTGCATACCATTTGTGTGTGTGTGTGTGATTTCATTCTTCTTGTAGCTCATCCCCTCATCCCCAAAAGATAATAAAGAGTGTTTCTCCCAACTATATCTATAAAAGAGACTGTGGGTGGCGGACTGGTGGGCAGTATGTGTGTGTGTGTTCTGTATACAATCTTTAATGGCTGGACAAATCTCATCCACAGTTGCCATGCAGGTAGGTTACCCTCTGG
>JANHFR010009969.1:118814-129044 GCA_032468015.1 Mimophis mahfalensis | reverse complement strand
CATGACTGGAAGAGGAATTCTGGGAGTTGAAGTCCACAAGTCATAAAAGAGCCAAGTTTGCCTACCCCTGCCTTAGGCTACTACTCTTCAGGCTAAGGGTACTGGTTCTTTTAACTGTTGTTCATAAGATTTAGCATCAAAGCTCCTCACCAACTTTGTAGCTTTTCTCTATATTTTTTTCCAGTTCCTTAGCATCCTTTTTGTATCATGGCAACTGAGCATGGATTCAGAATTTCAGGTGTGATATGATCAATGTAGCAGAGAACCGAACCATCACTTCCTGAAAATTGACATTATACCTTTAGTGATGCAATTTAGGATTGCATTGACTCTTTGAGCCATTATAATACACTACTGGCCGATGCTTAATCTGTAGTCGACCAGGATGCTCAGATCTACTCACAAATAGTATTTCTGAGTCAGGTGCTGTCTATCTTGTACCTAGATCTATAGAGATATCCTTGGGTTAGTGGGATTACACTCTTCATTTCAAAGAAATAAAAAGGTGAGGAAAAGATGCCCAGAAAGTTAAATGTATAAATGCTGGGAAAAAAACAAGTATAGCATTAAAAAGACTCACAAGTGTTTCAGAAACAGTCTAATCCTAGGCCAGAGAAGAACACCCAGTCTTTCAGATTATGTCAGTTCCAGGATCCAATCTAGGTTGGTCACTGGGACCAGAGGTTTACTCTTCTGAGCTTTTGGACTTACGAGATATGTAAATTAAGTAATGAGACTGGCAATGTAGCATTTGATCTGGCAACACTTTGGAGGCGGGACTTGGAGGGGCAGCAGGTGAACATGTGATATGCATTCAGTACGAGTTTGAACTCGCTAGAGTCATTTGGTTGTCCATAGTGATTTTTTTCGTGAAACAGTTTTTTCTAGTGCATTCTAAAATTCAACTCTTCCCCGATCATTCTGACTGTCAGCCAATGAACTGAATGCACAAGATCCTGGATTCTGTTGACATTTTCATCGGTTCTTGAAGATGGCCTTCTGCTGCCTGGTTCATCTTTAATCGACTCTCTTCCTTCTGAAAATGCCTTGGGCCCTTGACAAAAACCTGGGCCTTTGACAAAACACTGTCTCCGTACGCCTGCTGAAGTTTTGTAAAAGTTTGTGTTGCACTGTGCCCAAGCCTGAAGCAAAACCTGATAGCACGCCATTGCTTGAAATGATGTCACTCATTTTAGAATGTACTAGAAAAAACTGTTTCACGAAAAAAATTGCTACAGACAACCAAATGACTCTAGAGTGTTCAAACATGTACTGAAGGCATATCACATGTTTACCTGCCGCTCCTCCAAGTCCCGCCTCCCAAGTGTTGCCAGTTCAAATGCTACATTGCCAGTCTCATTACTTAATTTACACACCTTGTATGCTGGAGCTCATCGTCAGGGAGCTTCTCTCTCATCAGAATGTTATGGTGAAAGAGAAGTTCCTTGTGGAACTTGTGCTCCAGCACAATTCCCAAAGCTTGAAAGACTAAATCTCTGGTCTTGGTGACTGATCCAGATTGGATCCTGCAATATTATCCTGAACACATACATTTGCCTTCATTTGCATGTCAATTCCACTAAATAAATCAGGTCAACAAATCAATTCCACAGGAAAGCGGAAGCAACCTTTATTTAGACTGGCTACAATAACACAACAGTTGCAAGACTGATTGTGCTGAAGGTCTTCCTCCCTCTTGTACTTCAGTGAATTAGGGTAATGTCTGTCTGAGCAGTTTCCAAATATTATCTATCTCTTGTGGACTTAAGCTATTTTTCATTCTTTGTTGCTTTGGTAACATATCTTGAATACAAGATCTGTCAAGGCTATTTTCCTTATTCTCAACAGACCACACCTTGGAAGTACCAAGGCCTGCTTTAAAAAAAGGAAGCTTCTTTGAACTGCAGGAATTTACATTTTGTCAATCTGCTTCTTGAAATTTAAACCCAGGAGGAACCATTCAGAACAAATGTTACCCATTCTGCAGTAGCATGCTATTTCAGTTGGAAAATTTAGCTACATTTCAAACAATCAACATCAGTTTGGTCTATTACAGGGCAGAGTAAGAGCCTTGCATCAGATGGCACATGCTGCCTTGGCTATTTTTCCTGGACTCTGCTGCTGTTTTTCTTAATTCAAATTCAATTCAAACCTTTATTGTCAATGCACAACATATGTACAACGAGATTGAATAAGACTCCCTTAGTGCAGGCTCCCGCCCCCCCCAAGACAAAATACAGCACAAAATACATCTCAATAGCTCATAAATGAAAGAAAGAAAATTCCTAACCCAGTAGATCATACTAACAGACACGCAATCCTATATACAGTATATACATGTGCATAACATTACATTATATTGCACCAGTGTAAGCATGTTGCATGTTGTGCTGGCCCCGCAAGTCTATCATACTAAATAATTATGGTGGTATGTTCCATTCAGAAGTCTGACAGCCCATGGATAGAAGCTGTTTCTCAGTCTGCTCATTTGGCTGGCTATGCTTCTGTATCTCCTGCTCGATGGTAGTGCTGACCAGGGTGACAATCATCCCTGAGGATTTTCCTCACTCTGCTAAGACAAGGGCCTAGCAATTTCATTTAGTGAGGTCCAGGGACAGCCCATGATTTTTTGTGCTGTGCTCATCACACTCTGTAATGTCCATGGCTATCAAGTCAGCATACCATACTGGGATGCAATATGTGAGGCCTATCTATTGTAGACCGGTAGAAGGAAGTCATCAGTCACTGTTCCACCTTGTTTTTCCGCAAGACCTTGAGGAAGTGGAGCCTCTGTTGAGCCTTCCTGAACACCTGGATCATATTATTTTTCCAGGTGAGATCTTCACTAAGTTGGACTCCCAGGAAGTTGAAAGACCCTATTCTGACTGAGAACAAAGATAGGTGTGCCAAACAATCTTTCCTTGGATCGTACAACCTATCTTAATGCATTTTAACACTCTCACAATTGGTACAGTATGGTCCAATTACTAGTGCAGATGACCTCTGTGAAAAGTAGGCATCTTCATCTTCATCTCAAAGTATCTTAGGTTGGCCTGGTAGACTACACGCTGGTGTATTGCTGCTTGAGGAGTATGGTGCTGTATCACAATCATCATACAACAAGATTCAGATAGCAGAATTCCTCTGATGAATTAAAACATGTTTGCGTATTTTGTTAGGTTTTTCTTCTCCACTTGCATCTGTTGCATCAAGATTATACATGGAGTTGGGAGGAATCACAGCTCTTGAAACCCATTAAGCTTTTCCTATCAAATCCCATCTCTTGAGCCAAATAGTACAGTAATTAAAGCAGTATTTACAGTGTAATAAAGGCAAGGCTAATTACAAGCAAATGAGAGCAGGATGGTACTCTATCTGAGGGAAATTCATCCTGGATCAGACCAGCCCAATAAATCTTTTAGCTTCTTCATTTGTTAATTATTATCTTCACAACCCTCTTGCTAGTAATGATTATCTAATTTATTACCACTAAGCAGGGGAATGCTGTATGGCAGCAAAAGAAACAAAATATAAAGAAGTCAGAATTCACAGAAATAATGCTAAAATCTCTTTGGTTAGTTCCTAGGCATCCTTTGTTACCTTCAACTGTTCTTTCCCTTATTCTCCCTAGATTTATTTTTCGCACTCTATAAGCAGAGTTTTATATATTACCATACATGGTGGAATACTGTACAAATAATCTCTATCTATAAAAGAGAGGTGTCTGTTGCTGGTGTTTGTGGGTATGGGCTGGAAAGGCTATCCGCTGACAGAAATGCCCCAAATTTTAGAGGTACCTATTTTTCAACTCCTGTGAACAACACTGGGGGCATGAGGAAGACTGGGGTGCAGTTTTTGATGATGAAAAATGGGTTGACACTACTCACCCTCCATGGACATTTTTCTGCAAAGCAGCAGTGAGCATGTGCAAGAGATCACTCAAAGAATGCTGGGAATTGTAGGCTGTCTGCAATAGGCTCTATTCTAGGCACTATCTGCACATACCCAGATAGAAAACAGGCAAAGTCAGACAATAAGGCCGTTTACAATAAGACAGGTAATGTTATAATTATTCCTTTCAAAGCTTTTTTCCCTTCAGAAATACAACTGTACTTACCTCTCACCTGGTTTGTCACAGCCTTGATTTAAAAGCAACCCTGCAAACTTTTACCCAGGCTTCAGTACTTGGAAGCCAGGCAGGCCCCACGGACAATATTATCTGACCAAAGGACACAGTTCTCATCTGAGAGAGAGGGAGAGAGAGAGGGGGGGGGGGGTGTCATCAGCTAGTAATTATACTAATAAAATAGAACACAACAGTTTTTTATCTTTGCAATCCATGGCAAGTGGAAAGGGGAAAGAGAGAGAAACTTTATCCCTCCCTATTCCCACTAGCAGTTTCTTTGGAAAAAGCAATCAGCAGTGTTTATTTACTGGATAAGTTAATCCAAAGACTACAGCTACATAGTATCTATATTAGGATCAACCAAAATGTCACTAAAGTATGTTCTCCAAACATCTTCATTAGGCCAAACGTTGCTGACATCCTGATTCTCAGACTGAATTTCAACTCTGACTTTGTTTGATCTTTTTATTACCATCTTAAAGTTTGACCTGCTGATTCCTTAGTGTTCTTTGAGCTTAGTTATTTGCTTGCAGGTGTTTCATTACCCAATTAAGTAACTCCATCTGGGTAGTGAGTATGGAATTTGCTTCCTGCTTATATACAGTAGCTTCCCCCACCAATGTTGGTGGGAGTGTAGTTTTCTTCTTGGTTGTTCCTTAATTTGGGTATAGTTTTCTGCTTGATTGCTTATCTGGTGTAACATGATGAAGATGAAGATGATGAAGATGAAGATGATGATAATGACATTACCTAGTCGAATAATGAAAGGTCTGCAAGCAAACAACCGGGAGCTTTTAAGAAGACCCTGGTTTGCCCCTCCTTAACAAAACCATCACTGGATTTCACCTGCCTGGACTACTTTCATCCAGTTCCCAATCTCTCCTTTCTAGGATTGTGGAAAAGGTGGGCTAATTGTCTTCCTCCTGATCTAAATAAGACTTGCTAAAAGGTTGGTGGCTGGGCCAAAATGGTTTTTGGTATCAAAAAGAAGTTTTAAGGAAGAGTTGGAGGTTTATTGAAAAGCATGTTGTCTTTGTTGTAATTACCGTTATAAATGCATTGATCCAGCTTCATGCTTCTATTATCTTATTTAATTAATCATTTTTGCTACCTATGCCATAATTTTACCAATCCTCAGGAATCAGCAACAGAAATCAAAAGACTTGAGGGGGATCTTTGCATAATCTAAGTTTGCAAAGGTCATCCTTGGTTCCTTGTAATATTTTTTTTATTCCCCTACAGCTACAAGAATTATCGTGGAATCAGCTTGGGAACCTATCTTGTTTTTTTAAAAAAAAACTGAAATCCTTATCCCAAGCAGACAGGTTTGCTAGATTTTTTCTGTTACATAAATAGAACACCCTCACCTAATCAGTTTTCAGCTTGTTGGCTTGTAGAATGGGACAACTCACTATGGGCAACTCTCAGTGGGCAGCTCGCCATGGCCAGTTCACCACAGCCAACTCGCCATGGGACAACTTGCCACCAGACAATTCAACAATTCAATTTATTATTTAAAATAATGTTAAAAATGATTTTAATTTTTGTCTTTCACATTTCATTTTATCATTCCATTTCTATCCTTTCTTTGATTATTCTGTTCCAATATTTCTTCGATATTAGTATAACTCTTGTTCCAAGGCAAATTGTCCCACAGTGAGTGGGGCATGGCAAGTAGGCTGTTAATTGTACTAGACCCATGGACTTGACCATCTAAGCAAATTATATTGGTCAAGAAACCAGAAGACCTCCCTTAGACACAGATCATTTAGATGTCCTTGGACTGATCATTTTCTCTCTCTCATTGTTGCAGAGAAAATATGAGAGAGCCTAATGTATATCTTATTGAGTTGTATAAAATAAAAAATTGGATGCAAATAAAAGAGTAAATAAAATTTACAGAAGATAGCAAATAATAAACTAGGTTTAGCATGATGTGAACCCAGAGAACTTGTTCAAAACAAAAAGGGCAAAGGGTTGAAAGTGCCATAAGATACAGTATAATATTAAAATTAGCAAGCAGATATCACTCAAGGAGGGTGTCCTAACTTTATCTTAATTGATTCTCACTTAAGCTGTTTATTTAAAATAATTTTTCAGCCACTTCTTTATTATCTGCAAATTAAAAAAGAGCAAAGTCACCCAAAGCAATTAACCAACTCTACAAAAATTTGGAGTAAAAGAAAGCTGATGATGATAAATTCTAATAATTTGATAGGAAATTTAGGTCAGAATTTTTAATTTTCTACTGGTAATCAGTAGTGAATGGATGTAGGAGGAATGGCAGTCTGGCTTTCGTTCTTCCTTTATTGAACCAATGCTGATAATCATGATTCACTATTGATCTTCCACCTTTTCTGTATTCCTTCTTCTGAACCTAGTATAGCTGGAACCCTGCTGGGCCTCAGCCAGGCAAGCCATTTGGGCCATAAATAGTGAACTGCATAAACCATGTGCCATTTGTGGTGTGCACAGCTCTCTTGCCTCTTCTCTGCTAACCTGCCATCACATGAGAAAATTTGTAGTCACTGAGGGGACATTTGCAAACGCACATTGTAGTGAGTAGAGCCTGTTAATCACAGGTGGAAGCCTGGCACAATGTGGAATTAACATGCTTTTTCCAGGTCTCTGTGTTAAGGTGAATGATGCTTTCCCTGAGCCATGAAGCCACACCAAGGCAATAAAACATATTTTTCAGGGATGACATACTCAGCAGTGAATCACAGACTGTGATGGCTATTTTATTCTGCTCTACTTTACCAGCTCCACAACATTATTACCCTTTTGCACTGTCAGATATTAAAATCATATTAACGATCAGGAACTGTATTAAACTGTCAAAAAGTGAAATAATATAGCACCACCACTGAAGGTTAGAGACAGCCCTTGGGTGTAATTCACTAAACTCCAATCTACCTGCTTGATACTCTGGAGATTAAATAGATTGCATTGTTTTCAGGAGATCAATTGCCATTAAGGTATAGGAGCAGCACACCCCCAAATTATTCACAGAACCAGCTGTATTTTCCTTGGTGATTATTTCAGGAAACGGTTACATTTAGGCAGCAAGGCTGCACTTATATATCCAATAAAATGTCATTCTAAAACCAGTTCTGATGATAAGAAGAAAATGTGCAACATGATGTAGCTGTAATAAGTCTCCCATCCCTAGACTCACCAAAGGTTGACCAAGAAGACTGTATAATAGTATTCAAGCTTCTTATTGGATATGCATTTCAGAGGAAACTTTGAAATGCATAGCCAAAGTAACCAGTAGTTAAACTGGCTGCCATTCATAGAGCAGTAGAGAAAATGCCCTCGTATGAAATGGCTGTTAAGCCTTGATCAGTTGGCTGGAATACCATACTCTTTTATATTAGTGGCAAATAACTGATATCCCACCAACACCATTAAATCTGCTCTTTGTGGATTCTGGATGCCCTTCGGTCAAAAAATAGCAGCTCCCTTTCTCATTCATTTGAGATAAAAATTAGAAAAACTAAATCCTAAAACAAGCCACACATGAATTTAAACAAACCCACCAAAAAACATTAATTCACCTTAATATATGAGGTATTCAATATATAAATATCATTGCTTTCTATTTAGTCCTCTCCCTGCCCATCCCCAGTGTTCAGTATGTGAACCCGGCCACCAAAAAGTTTCACATCCATATTTTATAGCATAGTCTTTGCCTGATTTTGAGTTGTTCTTATTTTTATTCATCTTACACTATTGAAGGGGAAGGGGTGCAATAGGCTCTTCAGTGCTATGGATTCTGATGAATAGTTGTACTAAATAGTAATCTCCATAGGCTTCAGTTTATGTGATGCTGCATAATGTTAAATATGTTTCATGGAACTGCATGCAGATTAAGGATTGGAGGACTCTGCCGAATCTGGAACAATCTTGTTGAGGTGAGAATGATGTTTTTGCAAAGCATCTGTCTTGAGTCCTCTGGCAAGCTTTGTAATGAATCTAAATGGGGACATGCAGTAGGCAAATATAAAAAGGCAGTGCTAAAAGGCTCAGGTGTGTGAAAAATCAAAGCACAGAATATGGAGAACAAACAAGAAATTCATGTTATTTTTTGGAGGGTGCTTGGATATGAGATTTTTGGTACTATAGAAACATGTTGAAATGGAACTCATGACTGAAATATTTTGAAGGATTTATTCAAAAGAAGCAGACCCAACGAAAGGGAATGGGTGATCATATTGTAAACCTATACAAAAGTCCATGACACCAGGATTGAAAACCTTGCTGAAAATTGGTAAAAATTAAGGAATATTTTTTTAAAAACAACCCAACAACAATACTGTTTGGGTGTGTTTTAAAATCCATCCAACCACCAGAAGTTACAGATGAAATCTTCAAATTTGATGGCCAAGGTCCCAGGAAATATGTCATTACTTTAATATGTGTTTCTTAAAAATAGGTTATTTCAAACAAATCTTCCTTTTCTTTAGCAAAATGATTAGATGGGTAGACTGAGATCATACTATGGATGTAACATACTTAGACTTCAGTTAGACATTTGCTCAAAGCTTCCCTCTTGACAAAATGGAAAAATATGGATAGATGACTTCATTACCAGTTGGATCTATAGTTAGCTAAACAACTATATTCAACATGTAGTCCTTAATGCATCTATATATACACAAAAGGTATATATTGAAGTACCCCAGTGTTCTGTCTTGGGTCCAGTATTCTTCCATATTTCCATCTCTCATCAAATTTCCAGAAAGTACAAAGCTGAGGGAGGAAGGTAGACTCAAGATGCAAATGGATTTCAGCAGACTTGAATATTGAGTGCTATCCATCAATATGCTCCTTAGTGATGAGAAATGAGAATTTTTTACACCTAGATAGAAAAACAGAAAACAAAAACTGATGTGCAGGTATAAGATAGCCAATACCTAGTTTTGCAAGTATTGTTGTGAAAAGGACTTGGCATCCTGACAGCCCACAGATTATACATGAATTACCTCTATGATTCAACTGTCAAAAATGTCATGACACTTCTGAGCTGTATCAATAGAGGTATAATGTCAAGGTCCTGGGAAGTGGTAGTTCCACTCTTTCCTGCACTGGTCAGACTACACCTGCAATTCTGGGTCCAGTTCTGGTCACCATAATACAAGAAATGTACAGTGGAACTTTGGTTCATGACCACAATTCATTCCATAACTTTGGTTGTGAACCAAATTGGTTGTAAACTGAAACAAATTTTCCCATTGGGTTGTACGCGAATACAATCTGTCCATTCCAGATCCATATGAACTCTATTGTTTTTTTAAGATTTTGCACACAAATTCAGTACTGAAGTTAAATATGCTACAGTGTAACAGTAAAATCTTTTAATACAAACACTGAGAAAACCATGAACAACTAAGAAAACTGTTCAGTCGGTCAATTCTGAGCAAGAGAGAGGTTGCTGTTTGCGGGAGAGTCTGCCTCTTTGTTGGAAGGACGCTCTCCTTCAGGTGTTTTCTCTCTTGAGATTTCTTTGTCCTCAGGAAGTTCAGTTGTGAACCAAAGATTTGTTCGCGAACTGAGTTGAACATTTAGCTGATTTTCTGGTTGTCAACCAATTTGGTTGTGAACTGAAGTGTTTTTGAACCAAGGTTCCACTATACTGTAAAGAGTGCAGAGAATAGCAAAAATATGGTAATGAGCTTGAAGGCTAGGAAAAGAACCAACGGGTGGAAGTTTTACAGGTATCAATACCAACTCAAAATAAGGAAGAATATCCTGGCTGTGAGATCTGTGAAGTACTTAAACAATCTACCATTTGAAGCCATGGGCATTCACTACTGGAGATTTAGAAGCCATGGTTATAGATGGCTGTTTATGTGAGAGGGTCTGAGTATTCTTGCCATGGACAGGGAATTGGATTAAGATGTTTCTAGCCTTTTGGGTCTATAATTCTGTAACTCATAAAAAATAATGTCTATTAATAAGGGAACCAATTAAGTGTCTACTTACTTTCTATATTTATTTTTTATTTTATTTTAATCCAATTTATATTTATTTATTTATTTATTGAATTTATATACCGCCCTTCTCCCGAGGGACTCAGGGCAGTGTACAGGGCATTAAAA
>JANHFR010009969.1:83998-99758 GCA_032468015.1 Mimophis mahfalensis | reverse complement strand
GCACCAGGCAAACCTGGGCAAAGGCCCCCCTGGCAATGGCCCCCACATGATCTTCTAGCATGAGAGCCGCGTCCAGGAGAACCCCCCTCTCCACAGGGGGTAACACCTTGTCCCCTATGGATTACCTGGGATACTGCAAGAAAAAGAAGGTGAAAGGTAACAAAGTTTTTTCAACTACAATTCAGCTTCACAGATGCCAACCCAATTCCTAGTATAAAACTGGATGAGAGTCCATGAAGTCAAAGCAATTTTAAAAAAGCAGATCTTAAGGGCCACAGTGGGAAAGAAATGCAAATGTCCCAATTCAGTCCAGTCGGACAAAAAGTACATCCTATTTATTGAATTATATTCTCTAATCATTCTCTAACGTTTTTGCTTATATAGTACAAGTTAAAAATAATTAAACAATAGTGGTAAGTTATGAATATCACATTTAAGACCAATAATCTTGGCAAGTATTTGTGTTGTATGTTTTGATTACAAGTACAGTGCATAATTAATAGGACAGCTATTTGGTTTTTCTATAAAGTGGTGTATTTCTTGCCTTAGGAGAGCTGCAGGGCTGAACGACAAGTTGCTAGGTAGTTTAAATTTATTGTGAAGAGCATCTGTTCATAAATAAAGAAATATGTACTAGTAAGTGTATTAATACTCTTGATAATTTAGGAGAAGAGGATTAGCCATCATAGGAATAACTGATACCAGGGCCTCTAAATTAGAAGATTTTGAGACAAAGATGAGGCACCCTCAATGCTCAGCCTAATGCTCCATTAGTCAGAAGAACCTTCAGTACATGACTTGAACTGGTAAAGTGAAGAGTTTTAGAAGTGGGGTATGTGCATGTCAGATGAAAAGTGTGTTTCCTTAATACATTCCTATTAGACCTCTACTTCGAGAATGGGTTGGTTATCAGTTATCAGCAACTTCTAGATGCAATTCAGAATGCTAGATGTTACTCTAAAGCCTTTCATGGTTTAAGACAGGGGTGTCAAACTGGTGGCCCAAGGGCTGGATGGGGTACATCCAGGCCATGCCTACCCCAGCTCCACAAAGGCAAAAAAGTCACGATACATCGTGATACGTCACATGATGTGACCAGGTTTGATATCCATGGTTTAAAACTGCATGTACTGTGAAACCAATGTTTCCTAGAAACATCTAACCTTGATAAACTTGATAGATTGTACTCTGAGCTCTGTTCTCAGGAGCTGCCATGTATAGGATCTTGGGAGCATGAATTTCCAGATATCCTCTATTGTCTGGAATTGTTTGTCCCATGGTCAGGAGAGCCTCTTTTCCCCTGGCCTTCAGACAGTTCATTAAAGCTCATTTAACCCATCAGCCATGGAGATCAGACCCTTATGTGACTACCTGAAGTGGTAGGAATACTTTTTAATTTGAGGCCATTGATTATTATATTCTCAATTTTTACCTATTTTCCTATAAATTATTGGGTTACTATTGTTTATTTATAAATGTTATTTGTTTTAATCTGAGCTACGAAGATGGGCACTATACCCCACTCAGAGACAGCTTCAAATGGGCCCTTTATAATGCTTGAAAATTACATGAAAAACAAATGGAAAATAAGTAAAACTTCCTCTAACTGAAGCAGCCATTTAAAGCTCTGTGCAAATCTTCTGGTATTCTAAATAAACTTCTCTCACCTGCCTGGATGCATTTTTATTTTTCAGAGGAAAATATTCCCGTGGTTTAGACAAATAAAAAAGGAGGTCCTCCATGCATAACATAATCTAAAGCACGTCACACAAATGGAAGGGGGAAAAAAGAGGGCTGTAAAACAAAAGCAATTTTAGGAGCTTGGTGGAATTGCTGGTTGTTTTAGCACCAGTAGACTGCTCTGGACAACTGAGGATGGTTCCTGAATTTATTGTTTAGGGCCAGGGTCTCGGAGTCATTAATTCTAGACAGAGAATGCTGCTATATATTCTGCTAAGCAAAATGGCTTTCTAAGATTATGTGCATTTGTACAAAATAGGGTAAACCCACTGGGATATCAGTTGCTATCCTTATTGCTACGGTTCTTATTTATTTGGTGCTATCACTGAACATACTAGTAGCTTTTGTTCCAAGTTATTTACAGTGAAAGTATGATGTAGATATGGCAAAAGAGGAAGATAAAACTGAGGATGACTAGGAGAGACATGTTCAATTCAGTTAAAAATATTGATGCAAATTTTCAGAAGATGATATAGATGAACAGATTATATCAGCAGGAAAAACAAATGAAAAAAGATTTGGAAGCAAGACTTTGCATTAAGTCAAGAAACAGCATTACAGTCAGAATGGATGACAACGGAAAAAAGACCGATTTCTTTCAGAAGAAAAAGAAAAAAGGAGAGTTTTGAAAGTAAGGGCAATCAGTGGAGTAGACAAAAAATGAATGGAATGGAAAGATGGATATCATATTAAAGCTTGTTATTTGGTTTTGGTAGTTCTGGAAATAGCCAAAGGGACAGTTGGGCAAGAAAACTGCATAGATGAAAAGGCTACAATGATCAACTGATTAGAATGTTGAATGTAGTAGAAAGGCAGTATTTTTGCTACCTTGTTAGGCAGACTAAATATGGGGACAAGAAGAAGGCTACAATTAAAAGCTTCATGGTTAATTAACACTAGATAGCAGTGTTTAAAAAGAGTATAAAAATTAAACATGCCTCTGAAATGCCAATGGCATAGTCAGGTAGAAGTACCAAATAGTTGAACATGATGGATTAGCTGCAGCTGGATCTTCTTAGATGGAAATATAAAAGAGCCTTGGTGGTTCAGGGGATAAATGCCTCCTAAAGTACTACCAGCTGCCTGCAATTAGTGCAGGTTCGACTCCCACCAGGCTCAAGGTTGACTCAGCCTTCCATCCTTTCGAGGTAGGTAAAATGAGGACCCAGACTGGTGGGGGGCAATAAGCTGACTGTGTAAAATGCTGCTGGGGGGCAGGGGGGCAAGAACCCTAATGAGCAGGCATATGCATGGAATGAGGGCTGTTGCTGAACACACTGTAAGCTGCCCTGAGTCTTCGGAGAAGGGCGGGATATAAATGGGATTAAAAAAAGATATTATTATTATTATTATTATTATTATTATTATTATTATTATTATTATTATTATTATTATTGAATCGATGGTAATGAAAACCTATATTGGAGTTATGGGAGAAGACAAAAGAAAAAAACAGCATAAGCCCAGAAGACTTCAAAACAAAATCAGAATGTAAGAGGGATGACTTTCCAAAATTGAAATGTTAAGTGATTGATAAGATAAGAAAGAAAGGAGGACCCAACAGAGAACAAAGTCACAGAAGATGAAGGATCTTTCCTGCAGGTAGGAAATATTATGCAGTGCCCTCCTTGGGCCAGAACTGGAGAGCTCTGATAAGATGGATTTAATTTAACTTAATTTAATAATTCAATTTATATGCTCCAGTATCACTGCACATTGATGGTAAGGGCAATAGGGCAAACAGGGCTTGTCACTGAAATTGGACTTCCTATCATCATGGAGAAAGTCGTACTAATGGATTGTTATTTGGAAGGAAAGGGGAAATCAAAATTTTAAAAGACACCCCCCCCCCCCCGCCAAAAAAGTTTTTGTAAATTGCTCTGTCCCCTAATTTATACCTTTTGGGATGCAAACTTTGCAAAGCTTAGGATATGATATGAAACTGCCCAGCCACATACAATTGCTCTGTTCATTGCTCTATATTTTATTGAGTTTGTGTGTATGTGTAGGTGTGCAATTGTAGTAGACGTTTCGGTACCCCTTTCTAAATTTATAAACGAATAGGCACTTCCCTATGCTTCCCTATGTTTGTCTATATTTCTGATAGAGATTTTCCGTATACAAACCAGTCTTACATTTTCAAATGGTAGGGAGCTTGAAAGTAAATCAAAAGAGAGAGGAGAGTTAATGTTCCATTTTCAAACCTGAGAGGCAGACCTGTCTCCCACATAACACCATGTCTTCATGGAAAAGGCTGCTGAAAGTTCATCTCTGAGGGTCAGGGTCCTGCCAGCTGGCTAGAGCTGTGAGACATTGTGTTAAATATTTTGCAGAGCAGGTTTACTCTGCGTGGAGGGACCTTGTAATTTAGTTAAGTCGATGGATCATAGTGGAGGTGTAGACAGGAGATCACAGCAGCAAAGGTTGAGAAGACAACTTTATTTACAATCTATCTACATAAGGTAGTCAGGCATACATATACGAAACAGAAAGTAAAGGCTAGGGCTGTGAGCCCAACACAATATAGCTCCCTACATCTAATACAATGCCACCAGCAGGCTTGGAGCTCAAGCCTCTGGTATTTATACCTTCTCATGGTAATGATGATTGACACATCACATGGGTCTTCCACGACAGTTGAAATCTGCCCAGCACCAGACCATCTGTCTCCAACTTGTTAGTGTGTGTGTGTGACCAAGACCCTGTTGGCCATCTTAAGTACACTTTTAAAATGAGAACATTTTTTAATGAAGTGTGAAGTGAAATAAATTCAACACATTGTCATCATTTTGAGGTCAGATTTTGCATTCTCAGGATAAAACTTGTTTCCATTAATGGATAATGAAATGTTTGAACCAAATCTTTGCTAAATTAAGAAACACTGTCTATAAAAGCCATCCGACGTTAAAGCAAATTTACAAGGTGTGTAAATTAAGCAATGAGACTGATTTTTTTCATTTTTTTATTCGAATAGAATTACAATTCAATATTGTCTCCCTCAAAATAACTTCCTTGGGAAGCCACACAGCGCTGGAGATAGTTCTTCCAATCATCACAGCAGTGCTGGAACTCAGATACTGGAATAGCCTTTAGCTGGTCGGTTAGAGCCGTTTGAATGTTTTCAAATGTCCCAAAATGGTGTCCCTTGAGGCGATTATACACCTAATCACAAATGAAAAGAAAGTGATGTCCAATATATTATTCTAACACACTGTTTTACAACCAGTAGAAGTATTTTTTCCCATGTTTGTTTTTAAAGAGAGGGCATGCTGGGGGATTAAATATAAAATGCTTTCTGGCCTAGAAGATGCTAAACAATCATCGGTGCAAGACTATTTTCTGGGAAAGCCCTATGTGTATTAATGTAGAGTAAATAAAAATGACTTTGTAGGTCCATGTTCAGGGTCTCTTTTTTTTACCCCCTTTTATTAATCCATATCAGACTTTTTAAAAAAATAACTCATACTTATGTGCCATACTTGCTTTTCCATAAATGCGCTTATAGAAATTGCACTGCAGTAAACTTGTAATTTGCTTCATCAATTGACTCCTCTAGAGATTAATGTATCTTCATGGATGACTCCAATGTGGACAGTGTCTCTGACCAGATTTAGCCATTGCACTGAACCAAAATGTGGTGGGGTTTTTTTTCCTTTTTTTGCCTGATCATGTTGTATAAATCTAGCCATTGCAATTTTTAAATCATGGAATAACATAATAGAAGTTTGTCCAAAATTAAGCAACAATGGTTCCATATCCCACACACAGTATGCCAAATATAATCACTGACTATCTGCAAGTAAGTGTATCACCTACTATCAGACAGACTTACTAATTGACAATGTTTATAAACATTATGTTTATAAACATTGTAAATTAGTAAGTGCAGAAAAAGAAGTTAGAACCTCCAGTGGTATTTTTGTAATATATTTAGTTCTGGATTGAAAAAGCTAAATAATCTTATGCTCATTAAAATGACATCTAAATTTGTAATTAATATTGATATAATATATTTTCCCCTTCTTATCCTCATCAGTCTGCTTTATCTAAATATTAGAGTCTTAACATCCTTCTATCACTACTGTACAAATGTCATTGTATTGAAAAACAAACCCAATATATTATGATTTACAATAGCATAACAAAAAAGAAAAAAAATGTGGTTTAAGTTTTAGATGCTGTGCAAAGCCAACTTGTGGTTTAGTATGAGCGGCAAACCCAGTATTATTTTCAGTGGAATGCCTATTTGTTTGAATAGACAAACAACTTATTTTTTTTTTTCCATATTCTAGAATACGAAGAGTCTTATTTGTATCTGTATCTGGTGCACCCAGGTTGTTTAGGTCTTGTTATTTCATGATTTTGAAAAGTCTAAGCTAATGCATTACATTAATTTCTGAAGAAAGAGCCATGAAAATAATTAAGACAGTGATTTTCTTTATATAATGTAGAAGTCACACATACATACAAAACAAAAGCACGTTGGTCAGCAATTTAACTTTTCTTGTGACCTCCACTGTACTTCAAGGTATATCAGTAATTTCGTTTTGTGCTGGAAACGAGTTTTTTTGTTGTTGGAAGGACATTGAAGTGCATGCCATTTCTATTACTATGGGACAAAAATGAATCTTTTCTTTTTTTCTTTTTAGTTTCGTTATTTCTAACATCTTGCAGTAAATATGGACCAGAATAATAGGAGGAGAACAATAAATTGCTCCTAATTCTGACCTTGTAGAAGGAGCGAAAGAGACAGAAATACACTTATTCTGGAGTTGATGGAAGTTGATGGAAGTTGATGGATCTTTAGTAAGCTGGGTCTTCATTTTCAGGGCTGCATGTAGATTACTGAAATATAAGAAGTGTTCTATGAGAATAGATAATTTTCAATAGATGCTCTTCATATCCAATAGCACTTTATTTAACTGAAACATTTAATATTGCAAAAATTAAACAGATTATTTATTCAAATTGATAGGAAAGGACTTTTAAAATTATTCATAATTATAGCGCTGTGCACAACTCATTCTACATGGCTCTCAAACCTACAATCCTCTTCCCCCAAATTGTAAATATGTAGGCGTCAATAAGGCAATCAAAATGTCTACTAAAATTAAACTGGAACAGAAAGACCAGCAAGAAATTGACAGAATTGAGAACACATTTGATCAGATGTTTGCACTTTGTTAATCAACATATAGCTGCAAAAAGTGGGGATTTTATCATAATATCAATGTTTAACCATCGTATCTGCAGTCTCCAAAATATTGTAGCTGTAGCTTCAAAATGTTTGGCCCAGGATCTTCCAAGGTTGTCCTTGCAAGTTGACTGACTGATTGATGCCGTCAAATCAGTGTCAACTCTTAGTGAACACACAGCTTTTCTGGAGGAGGATCTATCTTAGCCTAGTCTTTAGATTTTCCAATGGTGTATCCATCGCTATTATAACTGATTTTCTCTATATATGGTTTAATGTGCTTAGTTTCAGAGTTATAATATGATTTTATATGTTGTTTTAACTTTTGATCAGGAACTGCCCAGGGTTGATTAGAAGATGGGTGGCCATTTAATTTTTTTTAAATAAATAAAGCACACCCCCCACACACCCATACTTTATTTATATATCAGACCAATAAGCTGACTTTGTAAAACACTGCTGGGGGTGGGCGGTCAAATGCCCTAATAAGCAGGCACATACAAGAGAATGAAGACTATTGCTATAAAGGTTGTAAGCCGCCCTGAGTCTCCAGAGAAGGGCGGTATATAAATGGAATTTTAAAAAATTAATAAAAGAAAACAAAGTATTAAAATTAATATGGCACTCCAAAAATAGAGTATAATATGATTAGAACACTTAGTTTGTATTAGTTCTGACTATTTGTATTAAAATTTTCAATAAAATATAGATTAAAAAAAGAATTATGTTCTATATAAATGCCATGTGTCATTCTAACACTATCTTGATGTTTTTGTGTGCTGGCATAGAAACCAAGTATTATTCAACTTTTACATATTACATTTATAAATGTGAACAGGCTCTGTTATGTTCTGCAAATGTCTTCTATGAAATCAGTCTTTCAGCAGTTGATTTGAACAATCACCTTTGCTGAGTGGGGTAAACATGAACCCAAAATATGTCTTCTTTCACTAAATAGGATATGATGATGGCCACAGAGCTAGCAGCAGCAACCATCTGTTCATCACTGTGTTAGTGGGACACTGTCCAGTCTTTAGAACTGTGCATGCAGCTGCTGGAACAGATATTCATGCCAGAGGACACATAGGAAGCAGTTTGGTAGATGGTTTCTCTTCTGTCAGACAATTTGCTTCTTCATTGGCTGACTGAAATGTGTTGAGGATTTATTTTCTTGACAATTAGGGACATTGTTAATGCACGTGGCAAATTATTTCTTCTTGAATAAGGGTTCTTTACTTTGCCACATAATTTAGAAGGAGGAATATAAACTCTTCCATTTCCCGCCATTCAGTCAGAGCTGAAGAAGCTTCTTGGATGATAAGTATAACTTGTCTTATTGTGTCTATAAAGAAAATGTCTATAAAGAAAATGTCTTTAAAGATAATGTCTTTAAAGAAAAAACAAGAAAGTCCGGCTGCCTCCTGAGAAAGCACCTTTGGGATAGCTCTCCATAGCTTTTGGACTTTGGAAACTATCTTTGTTTTGTCCACAACTAAATATCTCTTTGTTAATTTTCTAGCATTGCAGACTCCCCCCAGAACTCCGGATTATCCCGGACCTGAGGGCCTTCTGCCGCACCCTAAAAACTTGGCTCTTGCCTGAAGGATGCCAATTTTAACTGGGTTTTAAATTGTTCGTTGAAATTTTAGATTTAATCGAATTTAAATTGTTTAATTTATTTTTAATATTTGTATTCTGTGTTTTTAATATGTTGTAAGGTGCCCCGAGTCCTGCGGGAGAAGGGAAGCATATAAATCCGATAAATCAATCAATCAATCAATCAATCAATCAATCAGAAAGTCCAGTTGCCTCTTGAAAAAGCACCTTTGGGACTAATCCTAATTATTTCCTAGATGTAGGGTGACAATTGAAACCAGTCCAAATAAGCAGGATACTTAATGATGATATCTTACATAGCACAGAATAGCAACCTTTTGGTAGTTGAGACTAAATTCTGTGAATCTTTAAAAAATTGTTTAGTTGTGTTACATCTATATAAAGGCATATGCTCCCATTTCTCATTCCCATCTTAATGTGCTGGAAAACTGTATTTTATAATACTCATAATCAGAGGAGGACCTGAGAGCCATAAAAGAAGACTTGGGTACTTCAAGTTGCTCTTTCTGATATACCTATCTATCAAAATTTAACATTACTGAATTTAGTTATACTTTATTATTAGAACCATTGTAACTTCTTTAAACTGTAATCTGTACATACTTCCCTTGGAAAAAATACATTTTTTCAGTGGACTTTACAAAGCTTAGTAGACCTGTTTAGGATTGCTAAATAGACTAAAAGAATTCCCAAAGGGCTCATTCATCAAGTAAGCAAAGCAGAATCACAGATGGCAAATACTTTTCTAATGGTACGAAATAAAAGATTTGATGATAGACTTTATCTAGGTAAATAAATCAATGTTAATGCTCCTACCAGACTCTTAATGCTTCCAGCTGGAGTCAAAGCACTATTGTTAAATGAAATCACCATTGTTGGAACCATGCCCAATAGATATTTTGAATCTATTGCTAAACTCTTAGTTTTGTTCAGGTTTAATTACCCAGCCTAGCAAATATATGTTCCAAATGGTTATTTGTTCTGGAAATGTATGCTTTTATGACTCAATTATGAAAGGAATATATTATCACTGACATTAAACTTGAATAACTACATTGAGTGGGATATGGACATTATTTAAAAACTAGCAATTCAGTCCCAGGGACTGAATAACTATGCCATTTATCCCACATAGTATTGTAACACTGTTCTCCAACACAGAAGTCATTTAAGTGCTGTTCAAGATTATAGACCCACAATACTAGTCTATAAGGGACAAACATAATCATTCAAATAACAATTGGTATCAGAGTTGAGTTTGATCCAAGATTGTTTGGACATGTCACTACCCAATCCCATCCATTTGAACTCCCATAATATTAAAAACAAATGATGATTATTATCAGCCTGAATCAATCAACTGCATGATGAAGACTATGGACTGTAATCTATCACACTGGTCCAGAGCTGCTTGATAGAGAGATGTTTTTTTTTACCTTCCCAGTCTATTTCTGAGACCCTCCTAACTGTCACCCAGGCTAAGGTTCTGTGCCTAAGGAAAAATAGAATGTGAATCTCTACTTTTCTAGTACAGCACCTTAACCACTGTGTGACACTGCAGTCTCACGCATTCTCTCTCTTTTTCTCTTATCCTCCATCCTCCATTTCTCTCTCCACCATCTATATCAATTGCAATTTTACAATTTCATGATTTTCTGAAATTACCCCCATACCTTACTTTGGAAGAGATAAATATTCAATATATATGATTTGTTATATTGTGTTTCCATTACATCACCTGGGGAGAAACTTGGAGCTACTATCCATTGACAAATGGTATTTATGACTTGGGAAACAAAAAGATGCTGGATGAACCGTTGCACTCCTGAAGCATAATAAAGCAGTGGTATTGATCATTTCATTCTTGGAAGGACTGGGACAGATTAACATTGCTTAACCTGTCTTTCTGTAGTTACTTTCCTTTATGCTACAATATCTTCCAGAAGCAAGTTAGCTAGGACAGCAGGCCTCCAACCAACAGCTACCACATTGGCAAGTAGAATTAGAATGGAAGGAAGGAAACCATGTTCCGCTTCCTCTTGCTCAAAGGTATCTTTAATCCGACAGACTTTCCATAGCAGATGCAAGCAAAGTCATTTTTTAAAAGGCCAAATAGATGAACATTAAATATTTCCCCATGGAATGTAAAAAGCAAAAAGATAAAAGTGCTGAGAAAAGTGTATCACCAGCCATTGTGTATTCAGGCAAGAAATTCACACTTTCAGCTATGATGAACACTTTATTGAAGTCTAAAATTAAATATTTGGAACAAGCTGTTCCAAATCAAGTCCAGCTAACTACTCCATGTAGAAATAAAATAGCTTTCTTGGGTGTCCTTTTTTTTTTTTTTGTCTTGAAAATAGTTTTTCAGCAAACAAGTCTGTCAAGACAAATGTTTAAAACTTAAATAATTTAGGATGCAAGTTCATATTTATCCCGGAATGCTCAATTGCTAAAAACCTGAGTAACAGTTACCTTCACTAAGATATTAATACCACATGGTTAGTTCAGTGGCAACCAACAGACACATGTTTCCTAAACCCCCACCTCCCCCAAAAAAGATGAAAGTGAGAGAGACATATTTTTACTCTCCACTGATTATCTTGGGTTCTTTTTTTTTTCATTCAGAATTTATTTGGGGGGGGGGGGGGAATTATTCAATTATGTATTAGTGCCTAGGAAATATGGAAAGTGATACTATTAGGCCCGTGGTGGCGAACCTATGGCTTACATGCTGGACGTGGCACGAAGAGCCCTCTCTCCGGACACACATGCAGTTTGTCATCTAGGTCTGCCCACCCACCCCTGCTCTATGCCGATCCTAAATACCTTCTTACGAAGCTCAGCTGTTTGGTGCGGTAGCACCAATCAGCTGTTTGTCGGCTTTGCCATGGCTGTGCACATGTGGGGGTGGGGGCATCCTGCATGTATGCATGGAGTGCAGGGGGTGCTTGGGCATGCATGGGGGGGTTGTGCCACACATTCCATTATGGATGTCGGCATGCGCAAATGTGCGCGGGTGCACATGGAGGCCCCTCCGACATACAAGGTCAGAAAGATTCACCACCACTGTACTAGGCTCCCTTGAATTATGTTGTGGAATGGAGGAGAGTTAACAGTTAATGGATGGGAACTGAACCTCACTTTTCTGGCCTGAATTATGTTCAAATGGCTACCTGCCAGTCCCTTGGTATTTTAAAGAATGTGGTGGTTCCCTGCTGGGGAGCCTGGCATTCATCAGTGTAGCCAGATGGAGAGAACTCTACATGTTTACTGATTAAAAGTAAATGTAACTTCTGGAATTGTTGCCAGAACTATGCAATTAATTCTCAGGAAAATCAGTGTCTTTGGCTAGGTTAGCAATAGTAAATAAATAAATAAATAAATAAATAAATAAATAAATAAATAAATAAATAAATAAATAAATAAATGCATGCTACAACAAAAGTAAGGCACACAAAAGCATGCAAATCACATTTCCCAAAGAACAGCAAAATTATTCATTCTATACCCTGCTGTATCATTTGGTCCTGAGTGTATTCAATAGTTTTGCCAATTTTTGTAGTGAACATCCAAGAAATTGTCTTACTCTATGCAATCTTCTGGGATCCCAGCTTGAAGTAGATTCTTACATTGTTCATTAGCCAGAAACATTTCTGTTAATTCTAAAATTCATTTAAAAAAAGTGACTGAAGTCTTCACTGATTTGCTATTTTTCGGTTAATGTTACAACTGTTGTGAGGATTTTTCTCCCCTATTACATCATATTTACTTTATGTTAGTCAAGATTCATTTTGAATTTGAGATTCAGATTGGGAAGATTTGGTTCAAATTTGTGATCTGGAGATTCTATGTGACTCTCAATATGTTACCTTTATTTTTTCTGGAAATCAAAAAGCCAGTGCATCATTTAAACTCATTTCAATTATGTCAAAAATTATTCTGAGTAAATAGACAAAAATAATTGACACTATAACGCTAATAAAACATACATCTAGGTTTTAAAGAAAAGTGAGAAGAAAATCAGAGCCAATATCCTATTTCAGATTCCTACATGCTGCTTCTGGGGAAATCAGTCCTTCAAAATCCCTGCGATTATTTCTAAAATTAAAAAAGATTCTTTTTTTTTTACTTGCTGTGATGTTCAGGGTTAAAAGGATGACCATAAAAAATGCTCTAGTGATGTTTATGTATTTAAATTGTTGATGACTTTCATAATTGTCTTTTTGATTTCCTTGTCTTTTCACAGTTACTCAGTAATAAAACATTAATCCTTGAGTTGGCTTTGAAGTGATTTGTGATTATGTAAAGACTGGATAAGAACAAAAGTTTTGCATTTCCCCAATACGGTATAGTATTTCATTAACAGTAGTTGTTTCAAAAAAAGTTGATTGAACCTTACTGAAGGAATGTCATTCTCCAACCTTCCCAAAAGCCTTATCCCCAGGCAAATACAAACAGCAATAGCAATAGCACTGAGACTTCTATACTGCTTCACAAGGCTTTACAGCCATCTCTAAGCAGTTTACAGGGTCAGCATATGGCCCCCAACAATCTGAGTCCTCATTTTATCCACCTTGGAAGGATGGAAGGCTGAGTCAGCCTTGAGCCTGGTAAGATTTGAACTGCCAAATTTCAGGCAGCCGGCAGGCAGCAGAAGTAGCCTGCAGTACTACATTCTAACTACTGCACCATTTTAATGTTATGTTGCTACTGATGACAGGCTGGCACTTCAGTATTTTGTTTCTGATGCTGAGTCATTCTAAATACTTTAAAGGCCTCTGAATAGCAATGGATGACTTTTCCCTGTGCAAAGAGCTACAATATTTTAAGGGAAACATTAATTTCTATGTTACATGGTATTGGCAGAGATCTGAAGTAAGTTTGACTCCAGAGCCAAACATGAATTCCTTTTCTGGATCGCTTTTACACCTTTTCTGACATTCCACATTTGTCCTTTGCCTGGCATTTTCTTTCCTCTCTGCCCTTCTTCCCATGAAATAGGTTGCCAAGGAAGAGACAGCTCATTTTTGTATCAGCTTGCTTGCTAATTATGTCCATGAAAAAAATTCAGGATTAAGAGTTGGCAATGCTGCTCATACATGCCTTCTGCACATTAACTGAATCTGTCATTGATTCAGTGTGAATTCCTCTGCTGAGCATTGGGTTGGAGTTGATTACAGACCCAGGGCCTTCAAGGATTATGATTGTTTGAATACGTGGAGGGGAACAGCTGAAAAAAAAAATGCTAGTGTGACCTCTAAAACGTAGCAGCTCATATCACAGAAGAAAACTGCCATATGCAGCCTTTTGTCACATAGTAAGCTACATTTCATCATATTTTCCAGTTTTTCTCCCCTTGGGAATAAAGAAAAGGTCAGTGCTTTTTAGAATTTATGGATGGTATGGAGTCTAGGTGTTCCACTATCTATAATCTGTTGGATTTTTGCACAGTGAAAATGCTCGACAGATTTTAATTGTGTAAATCTGAAAAAAAAAATAGTAACAGTAGCAAGAAGAATCATTTCTTTTAAATCAAGTCAATGTTACCTTGATGTCTTAGAAAGTTACATGTTTTCATGCTTATATATAGACTTTTCTCAGGAGGCAATATATGAAGTGTTAGTAGAGAAAAAGTGAGAGCCTGACAGATTTCTCAAAGACTGAATCAAAACAATTTTAATACTGCAAACTGAATCTTAGTCTTTCTCATTTTAAGTAACACTTCATCCTCAGGGATTTTTTTTAAAAATAACCCAAGACACATTCCTTTATTAATAGCAAAGAATAAAAGTGATAAGATAGTAAAAGAAATCTTGGGGCAGGAATAAAGTGTCACATAAAAATAGATACAATGAAATAAAGAGATAACTCTGGAATAGGACAGGTTATTTGATCCTATTATGTGGAGAGCAGGCATCTCGATGGATGAATATATGTCAACATTTTGGAATATATCTATGCAATATCTAAAGGTCTTTTTCTGAATGTCATAATTCTAACTTGTTTACAAGGGTTTTTACAAGATTCAAGGAGTAAAAAATAGACATTAATTTGTTCATAGGGCCAAATCAGTGAACTAAAAATTAAAGGGTGTCTTGGTGCTATGTCCCTTGGACAAAAAGATTGATGATAGGCCAGAGTACATTTTCAGTCCTTTTCATAGATTGTATTATCTACTCCTAACTGCCCACATAAGCAAGTTTCTGGGTTGGAAAGACTAATGATGCTTTTGGTTTTCCAAAATTCTAAGCAGTATGTTGATTGTAAAAATATGCCTTCTAATACTTAGAACCAATAAAGCTAAGAGTACAGGTAGTGCTTGATTTACAACAGTTCATTTAGTGCCCATTCAAATGGCACTGAAAAAAGTAACTTATGATAATTTTTCACACTTATGACCATTGCAGCATTCTCATGGTCACATGATCAAAATTCAAATGCTTGGCAACTGCCATCAATTTATGATGCTTGTAGTGTCCTGAGGTCATGTGATTGCCTTTTGCAACCTTTGGACAAGCAAAATTGATGGGGAAGCTGGATTCACTGTAGCAGCCGTGTTACTAACTTAACAACTACAGTGGTTCACTTAACAACTGAGGAAAGAATAATCGTAAAATGGGGGCAAAACTCACTTAACAAATGTTTCATTTAGTAACAAAAATGTTGGGCTCAATTGTGGTCACAAGCTGAGAACCACTTGCATGAGAGGTTAAATAAGGGGGAGGTTGTGGGGAGGAATGAATGATACCAACATCCAGCAAATTGGAAAGAAGTTTGTTGATAGCTTATTCAATAAACAGCAGCTTAGTCGTGGTTGCCCCAAAGGTACTTTTTCAAAAGGCAACTGGACTTTATTGTTTTTCTTTGAAGATGTTTCTTTTCTCATTCAAGAAGCTTCTTCAGCTCTGACTGATGGCGGGCAATGGAAGGATTTATATCTCTTGCAGAGCGCTGGTTATTTACATTATTTTAGAGAGTCATTGAGCCCAGTTGCACTACTCAGGTAACCCTGAGAATAAAGATAAACCTCTAAGTGGCCTCAACAACTTTATAAAAGAATGCAAATGACCAGCTGTCTGCAAGGTATATAAATCCTTCCATTCCCCACCATCCAGTCAGAGCTAGAAAAGTTTATTTATTTATTTATTTATTTATTTATTTATTTATTTATTTATTTATTTATTTCATTTATATACCGCCCTTTCC
>JANHFR010009969.1:10452-25041 GCA_032468015.1 Mimophis mahfalensis | reverse complement strand
AAAGCAGGCAAGGAAGGTTTGGTTTTGTTTTTTTTTTTAAATCAAACAGCAGAGGCATGACACGCCGGCCCATCTGCTGGACTGGGGCAAGAGCGGCAGAGTGAGAATGGACCGCGAGCACCACATGAGCTTTTTTTTTCTTCTGCCCGTTCCACCTCTGGAGGGTTAACATTCGGCACCGAGATGCCCAACCTGCGACAGCCACCCCACCTTAAAAGATCGAATGACAGAAGTGTAAACTAGCAATTAAGTGTAATCCATAATCCCAGTTGCTATGCATTTTACTAACTGTCCACATTGCAATATGGATCTTGCTTGGATCCACTGTTAAAATATTCAGATTCAGTGCCTCTATGGTGGAACTGTTTTTCATTCCTAGTTCTCACCATCCAAAGATGGTAAAATCACTAAACGTGCTTATGTCCTTACATACTAAAAATAGTAGTTCTGCATGAAATAAAATTGGCTTGAGTGTGTCCTTCATAAATATACATCTTCTGAAATATTTCTGCACAAAGGGAGAATAGAAGAAAGAAAGGCACAATTTATTGTAAGATGGATATTCATCAGCTCACTTGCATGCCTTTTGAGTATTTGCATAAATTATTTGGTAATTAGTAGCTTTAATTGCTTTTTGATACTAAAATTAAGCTGGCTGCCCTGCTATGCGTTCTCAGTCAGCACTATTATCATTAATGTTATTGGAGTTTATATCAAAGTTATATTTATCATCTGGCTTCTCTTTCATTAAATAAGGTCAACTGATACACAATACACAAATACACAATAAGATGGTTCTGTGTTCTTACTCCATGACAATTTCATCAATAAAGGAAGGCAATCATTTGTACAGATTTCATGTAGACCTTTGCCTATCTATGTTGTTGCTATTTCCCAGATTTTATCACAGTTTTGCAGTGTTAATTCTCCTTTCAAAAGGAAATAATGCAGCTTACATGGCATGGTCTTTCCAAAATGTGACTTTTACAAACATATCTATAATGATGATCACCATTATTATTTTTTATAAACAATTTTTAATTATTTAAATTTTAATTTATTTATGAGGGCTTGTTTTTAATATATAGTTTTAATTGTATTTTATGTTTTAATACCCTGTAAACTGCCCTGAGTCCTTCGGGAGAAGGGCAGTATCAAAATTCAAACAAACAAACAAACAAACAAACAAACAAATAAATATTTATTCTAAACAGATTACAGTGCCAAAATATTCAATTGGCTAACAGTATAAAAAGCAGTATATTAATGGTGTTAATGTAACTGGTGTTAGATATTAGGATTTTCTACCCTTACTGTAGGGTAGGCTTATACTGTAGAAATTGCCAGTTTTCAGTGTTCTTGTAAAATGACAAAAAAGTGGGTATTAACTTGGTCTCAGTGGGCAGATTATTCCCCAGTAAAGAGGATAGTCCCCTAGACCAACCTCCCTGATTTCACAGGGATACAGAAGCATACTCCCTAAATCAAGAACAGTCTATCCCATCTGGTAGAAGCAGCTTTGGTATATCTTATATCAGCAGCCGTCAACCTTTTGGGCACCAGGCAATGGTGGGATTCAAATTTTTTTACTACCGGTTCTGTGGGTGTGGCTTAGTGGGCATGGCTATGCTGCTGGCTAATCAGAGGTGGTATTTGCCAGTTCTGCAAACCCATCAACGTTATCACTACCGGTTCTCCAGAACCTGTCAGAAGTGGCTGAATACCACCTCTGGCAGCAGGAACAAGTTCCATGGAGAGAGATTTTTCGTGGGTACATTGTTTTGTGTGCTGCCTTCACCCCACAGATGGGGCTTGTTTAATTGCGTGGTTAAATTTCTGGCATGTCACGGACTGGTGCCAGTCCATGGATTGGTGGTTGGGGACCCCTGTCTTGCATGATAAATTTCCAGTTAATTACTGTAAAAAGATGGAAGGGTTGGTTGAATATTCTGTTATGATGAATAATTCATAATCACCTATACAAATAAGCATTTTTCATGTTATCCACTGGTATACCACCTCTAGGTAGTCCTTGCTTAATAACATTTTATTTGACAACTGTTTGAAGTTATGATGGCCATAGTACCCCAGGCCATTGTAAATGGTGGTTTGGTCTTCCCCCATCTCTCTGCTTTGTCAGGCAAGTCAGATTTACAACCCATTTCAATAATATGTGGTCATTTGACTGTTATTCACAATATTTTTTGATGACTTCTGGCAAAAACACCCATTCAAATGAACGAGTTCACTTAATGACTTCTGCAAAAAAAGGCCAGAAAATTACTTTTGGTTATGTGGAATAGCCATTTCAATGTATTTTCTGGATGTTTATGAAGAAGTATGATTACTATCTTTCTATTGCTGTCTTTCTGAATATTATTGGAACTACTCAGTAGGTCATCCCAAGTCCATCAGGATGGGGATAATTTATATAATCTGTCAAACAGATCAAAACATGATTGGATCTCTTAAATACAACTTTTATTGTCAAAATTGCAGACTGAACATTTCATCTTCTTCCTCTTCCCTCCTCTTCCTCCTCTTTCTTCACATTTGATTACCTTCTTCACCCTGAGCGACATTTCAGTGAAATCAGTGAGGAACATTTTTTCCCCATGCTACTTCAAAAAACCATAGCTGAAAAGAACAAATAACACATAGACAATGTGATTAAAGAGATTAGTATGGTAAGAAGGGAACATATCCTATATTGGGAATCTGCAAAGTCATTTTTTGAAATGAGAATGGACTGGGGGAAAAAAGCTCTTTATTGAATTATGGTAACCTGAGTTAAAGTTGCTTTCAACGTAATTAGCTGAGGCCTTTTTCCTGATAATGATTCCAATCTTCAGATTTAATTAGAACATAATTGCCATTTTAAATTATCTCTGTTTGCTGTTTCAGCATACTTCCAATCCCTTGCTGAATTCCTATGTCATGTCCTCCACAAAATTATAAAATGATTGTTGAAGTGCATTTCACTACAATCCTAGTATTTTGTGTTATATTAAATATTAAAATGTTGGATGTGATTCCTTGGTCTTCTTTTTCATCAGGATGATTATATTGGTGTAAAAATATTGGCAGTTTTGATTATAGGACCAGGAGAGCCATTTCAATAGAATTTTCAGCATTTATGGTTGTTCACATTCAAGCATTCTGTGAGCCCCCCGCCCCCAGGCAACATTTTACGCTAAAGATAACCAGGACACAGTTTTTAAAAACTTGTAATATTGAAGGATGAGTTGGAGTTAGCTCAGTTGACCGTTGTAATTGTTTTGTTCATTTGTATTTTAAATATCTTAAGTATTTATTATCATAAGCATTAAGATAATAAACAGGATATATTTTAAGTATCAGTTATTTGGACACTTTGGTTTATGTTGACAATGGTTAAATTAGTTACTAGGTTTTGTTCATCTAGAGCCTGGATGGGCAGCATTAAAGCCACGGTGATGCAGTGGTTAGAATGCAGTACTGCAGGTTACTTTTCTGACTGCCAACTGCCTGCAATTTGGCAATTCAAATCTCACCAGGCTCAAGCTTGACTCAGGCTTCCATCCTTCTGAGGTCAGTAAAATAAGGACCCAGATTGTTGGGGACAATATGCCGACTCTGTAAACCACTTAGAGAGGGTTGTAAAGCACTGTGAAGTGGTATATAAGTCTAACTGCAATTGTTATTACTTGACAACATGTTATTTGAGAACAAATATAAAACTAAAGTTTGATGCTGGTTGACAACTTTTGACTACCTAATGTCTGGATTTTGTCTTTCTTCACCTAAATATACAAAGATGATAGGCAGAAGTCATTATATAAGGACTACCATTATTTGCTGTTCTTCTATGCTGCTGCTGATTATTACCTGTTGCTATCTTATAATTTATTGTTTGGTCAGTTTATAACCAAATTATAGTGTAGTCAACAAACACAATGAGAAGAGTCTTACCATTGCATAAAATTAGCAGACTCAAGAGTTATATATGTGATGGTTAATGTTTTTGCAGACTCTATTGTTATTTTCAGACCTTCTCCTAACAAATATTTTAATTAATATATTTGGCAGCCACAGTAAGTCTCTAGGTAAGTTATATTTAACAAGGCAATTTAATAAGATGAAGGCATACATAGTGAATTGAAGAATGATATATATATTTTAGCTGTGTTGATCTGAATCCATTTATTGTCTGATCATCTAAAAATGTTTATGAATTCAGAGATAATTAGATTTGGTTAGTGACATTTAAAAAAAACCCAAAAAAGAAAACACCATTAGTTAATTTACATGGGAGGAGGTCCATTCCATCTTCTACATAGCATTTTCTCTTCAAATTCTTGCCAGGCTGTATAGGATTGAGAGTACAACCCACAGTTGATATTTATTTCCTAACTTGCATTCCTACATTATTGTTTCTGAAGAGAAAATAATTTTGTTTTGTTTTGTTTTTAATAGCCCTTGGAAAATGAGGCAAGATTCTGTCACATTTTGATTTATAGAGTGCCTTTTGACTAAGTAATCAAAAAGAACGAGAGATGTGTATCATGGGATAACAAGATTTATGAAACATGAAATCCATATGCCCCTTTTTTTGTGGATGGTGTCAGAATGAGAACTCAGGTGAGAAAAGAGACAGAAGGGCTGGAGGTAGGAAATAAAGCTGGGACATGATTTACAACAACTCAGGACTGAATACAGATGTATGAATGCACAACTCTTTCGCTCGTAATATTTGAGGCTGATGTGAAAGCCTTCTGGGAAAAACAGTAATTACCAGCTGGGATTCTGACATTCAGCTGAGTTCTAGTGACATGCGCTAGGGACAGATGTAATGTTCAAAACAATTAAATATTAAAGGGGAATGAAGGACAGCGGAGGAGGTGAAGCCTGGAGCTATTTTCTTTTACCCAATGGTTTTAATAAAAAAGGTAGATATTTAAAATGGAGAAGTCCCACAGGGGCCCATTGCTCCAAAAGAAGTTTGGAGGGAAAAGAATCAGTGCTGCAAAATGCAGTCTGACATGTTTGTTTCTAGTTTTCATACTCTGAATTTCAGTATTCTTTTTTATGCCAGTGTGGGAAACTTCTATTGCTATTGGATGCAAGATTTCTGTCACCTCAGTGACAACATGTTCCATTATAAAATGATGTGGAGTAAACAGGCCTCCTGAAGTGTTAACAATGCTAATAGTACCCTCCTACAAATAGAACCTTTCTGTTTTGAGTTTGAGGAAGCTTCCCTTTTCAACTGTAGTTTTCCATTTGGTTCTAAACCAGGAATGATGTGCTGGCTGGAAGTCATAAAACCCACTGAACAGATAATACTGGCTTAGAAAAGTAAAGATAAAGCTAAAAAGCTATTGTATGTAAAAGAAGTTTTACTCCAGATGGGAGGTGTACTATCAATGTGTGATAGATGCTGGGAAATAGATTTGATATAAAAGGAGACACATGTATGTCTACTGCTACTTACCCTGGTACTCTGAAGGAACCTTTTCACCCATGATTCTCTATAGAAGTATGGAATATCCCTGAGCCTAAGCCTAATTAATGATCTGTGCTTGATAACATAACTATACTCAGAGTCCTCCAACGAGAAAAACAATGTTTTAACTATCTTTCAAATGAGAAGACATTTAGTCTCTTGCACAATAAGTGAGATGGGATGGGGATTCTTTTCTCTCCAGACCAAAAGAAAAAAAAAGATATACTTGGCCTTGTGAATAAATTGAAAAAACTTAGATTTCCTTGATTCCGTGTGAGTTGAGTGATAGGTGATTTCCACTGAGTTGACAGTTGTTAGGAATGGGATCATTGCCTAACTAGTTGAGAAAGAAATATATGTTTGTTATACCAAATGTACTCTGTGTCTTTAAGACTGCAGTTTTGTATTGCATCATACAGAGGAAATGTACTATTTAATTACTACTGTTACCTGATTGGTTAGCTCTGTTAGCTATTTCCTTAAGAGGGAGCTAGTAACTCGGTTTGTTCTCTCTGTCTCTGCGATCTCTCTGTTCTCTCTGTTTGGTGGGTGGTCGTTACTGTGAGGATTAGTTCTGTTATTTACTAAGGTTTGCTACTGTTTGGGACTCAAAAGGACTGTTTATGTGTAAGAGAGAAGATTACTGGTAAGAAAACATTCTTTATCTGGATTATCCTTGGACTATAGTTTCGCTATCTCCTATTTACCTGTGTATGACCTGGACTGTGTTTGGACTTTGCTTTGCTTTACTGAAAACAATATTTCACAATTCAGTATATTTGAGTCACTGTGCTTATTCACTGCTACACTCAAACTTCTGAGTGCACACCCTTGATACACATGGTTCACCCTGAAATTCTTAACATTACATTCATAACAAGTCACACAAACCAAATTTATGAAGCCTAGAACTGACCTCCCTGCCTTCTAAGACATTTTTTTTATCTATTTATTCTTGCCATTAAAGAGAGACTTTCTTTGGGACAGAAACATTCTTTGGGGTGATTTTCTTTATTTCTGGAGCTACATTTAATTTGCAATGTTGGAAATTTCTACTTTATTTGCTTGGCTTACAAAAGATTGGCATTTAAAGCAATTAAACATATTCAAATATAAATAATTATTTTTAACAGAAATATAAGAACAACAGAGTTGGAAGGGACCTGAAAATCTTCTAGTCTAAAAGCCCTGCTGAAGTAGAAAACCCTATATATCATTTCAGGCAAATCATTGTCTAATCTCTTTTTAAGAACCACCAGTGATGGAACACCCACAACTTCTTTTTTTAATTTTTTTTAAAAACAACAACCTCAAACATCAAACAGTGTATCCAAATGGATTACAAATAATATGTGCTATCATATATCAGATTTTCATTACATGTCCTCTCTACTCTTAAATCATTTTAAAATTAGTGGTTACATATGTAACATTTTCAATATCCTCTATTACCGCTTATCATATCGATTCTCTAGCCAAAAATAAAAAGTTTCCCAAATTTTATAATAATCTGTATCCTCCCTCTCTTTAATTGCCAACGTTAATCTATTCATTTCTGTGCATTCTAAGATTTTCAGTATTACATTGTCTCCTGTAGGTATTGTTCCACTCTTCCAATTTTGTGCAAATACAATCCTTGCTGCTGTCAAAATATGAATAATAAGATATGCCTCATCTTTACTGTGTGTTTCAGATAGTATTCCCAATAAAAATACTTCTGGTTTCATCTCAATATATTGTAATGTCATCTTTTCTAACCTGTTATGTATTGTCATTTTGGTTCTACACATGTCCACCACATATGATAATATGAACCTGGTGTCTGATGACATTTCCAGCATTTTGCTAATTTATCCTTAAACATCCTTGCTAGCCTTGATGGGGCCAAGTGCCATCTATAAAACATCTTATACAGATTCTCCTTGTAGGTCATTGACATTGTGTGTAGTTTTCCTTCCATAGTCTCTCCCATTTTTTCCAACTCTATTGTATATCCAAACTTTTTCACCCATGCTGTCATAGTTTCTTTCACTTGTTCCTCCATCAACTTATGTCTTAATAAGTAATCATATAATTTTTTTAATCAATCTTTCATCTTTCCCTGTCAATATCCCATCTAGTTCTGTCAACTTATCATAAAATCCATACCCATAACTTCTGAAGGCAAGTTGTTCCACTGATTATTTTTTCCAGGGTTTTTTTGAAGCATTGAAAATTTGAAACATACTTTTTAATGAATCTGAAGCTTCAGACTATGATTGCTAGTTTTTTAATCTATGCTTCGATTAATTTGTTGGATTTATAAAAAAGGGATTTCCTCTCTTTTTAAATGAAAGATTCTATGATGTTTTATTTTACCAGCAGGGTGTGCTACAGACCATAGCTGCATGTAAAGGTACCAGTGGCTCTGATGATGAATAGATTGCACTGAAACTTTTGAAAGCAGTGTTTAATGGCTTAGGTGCCAAGATGATCTTTAGAAGCCAAGTATGAGATTCTGCAAAAAAAAATAGGTGGTATTGTTACCAAAGAAAGAACATGATTTAACTGCTATCATAAATTATAGACCAATATATTTATTAAACTATGATTATAAAGTGTTTTTATCAATGCTGGCAGATAGGCTTTACAGGAGTTTATTCATGAAAGTTCAGTGTAGATTTTTACCTAAAAGATAATTAAAAGATAATGTGAGGACTGTACTGGATGAAATAAAATATTTACAACAACAAAATGAAAAAGAAGCTGCCCTAATCTTCTTAAAATGCCAAGAAAACTTTTGACCATTTGAACTGGCAATTTCTATTTAAATTTTTAGAATATGTGGACTTTGATGGGAAGTAGGTCAATACAGATATTTCAAAAGGCCTGAACTATGGTTATGGTTACGTGACTAAACCATGTGATAGCCAGAAGAGGGAAAATCACAGTTATCCTCTGTTTTTTTTTTTTGTTGTTGTTTGTTTTGACACTTGGATTGTTGAATAGAGAGATTAGACAAGATGAGAAGACAATGAGACCTTCAAATTGAGAGCTTTTGCTAAGGATTTGATTTTGATATTATAAGACTCTCTGAAATGATCAGGTTTTTGATGAAAACAATGTAAAGATTTTGTGGTATGTCTAAGCTTAATAAAAAAAAGATGTCATTAGAAATATGGCTATACAAGATCTAGACAATCTGATAAAGAATCTGGTTTTAAACTTGAATAAAAGATTAAATATTTGGGTGTTACATTGACATTTGAATTGTGTGTTGTTTCAAAATAACTATCGTAAGTTATGGAGTGAAGTTAAAAAAGATATGCCGAGACTGGAAAAATTGCAAATATCATTGTTACGTTCATTTTAATCTATAATGTTTTGCCTTTTCCCTGCATTTTACCTATAAAATTATCTTTATTCTGGGGAATATCTTTACTGATGACTTTCAGTTTAATAATGACAACAAGATATCTCCAAATTTCTTTGGCAAGACAAGAAACTGTAAATTAGATACAAACTGTTTCAGAATGCTAAAGAAAGAGCGGATTTAGGACTACCAGATTTGAAATTGTATTTTACAGCTTTTTGTTTAGCATGGATGAAAAAGTAGGTGACTTTAAGAAATAGACAGTTATCGGAATTAGAAGAATGCAATTTAAAGTTTGGCTGGCATTGCTATTTGTAGTACAACACAGTAAAAGTTAATATAGATTTTTAAAATCATTTTATTAGATGATCCATATTGAGAATTTGGAGTAGGTGTAAGGCAAAATTGTCTCCTAAAATCCCGTTATGATTGCCATCCCAAGAAGCCTTTATAGAAGGTGAGTTATAAACAAAAACGATTTATGTTGAATTTTTATCATGGAGAATTTAAGTTAAAAACAAGAGAAAAAAAACCTAGATTTGAAAGGCTTTATATGCTTTTCCTTATATTCAATTAACAAAAAGACTTAAGCTTGATAAGAAAAGTAGGAATCTGAAAATACTGAATTTGATGTGGAATTGGATGTGAACCAATGATGATTATGTTATTGCTAAGATGTACAAATTTTTATTGGAAATGGAAACAGGATGACCCCCCCCCCCCAAAAAAAAAGACTGTTTGATGAAATGGGCAAAAAAATTGCATATAATCAGAAGTGGCATTCAGCTGGTTCAGACTGGTGAATACCAGTAGTGGAAATTTTAACTAGTTTGGAGAACCAGCATATACCACCTCTGGCTGGCCACACACACACCCGCCCAGTCACCTGGTTGCTGCTCACCCCTGCCTGCCTGCTTGCTGCTTGCTCTGCCTGCACACCCCACCTGCCTGCTCACCCCACCCCACCCTGCCCAGTCACTCCTCACCTCCCTGGCAAAGCACACTGTGTGGGTCATTGCTTGTGCACAGTCTCTGCTTTGCAGCTTGCCTGCCTAAGCTGCCTTCCCATGCAGTGCCTGCACCCCAACTGAGCAGCCCTGATTTGCCTGCCTGGGTAAGTAACCCTGCGAGTTGTGCTAGCAACCCCCCATCCTTGCAGCTTGCTGCAGCCCCCCCCCCCCACACACACACCCCAATCCCTGGAGCTTGCCTGGCTGGCTTTGCTGCTGGCATGGCTCCATCCCAGGCAGTGGTGCTGGCTGTGGCCTAGTTAGCTGCCACCCAAACCACCCACAAAGCTTACCTGGCTGGCTTGGCTACTGGTGCAGCTCCATACCAGGCAGCACTCTCCCCACAGTCCAGCTGAGCAGATCTGATCTGCCTAGGTGAGCCTGCAAGCAAGCCCTGAATCCCAACCTAGCTGCCTCCCATAAAGGCAGCCAGCTTGCCTGCCTTCTGCTGTGGACTTTTGGCAACTGCCACCCACTTGCCTTCCCCTCCACCTCGAATCCCGCATCTAGTCCATGATAGGAGATGTGCTGGTTCCAGGCTGGGCCAGGCTGGCCAGCGGGTGAGCAGATGGTCCTCGGGGGAGACGCTGCACGGGGACCAAGCTGCTGCTGTAGTGCACATGTGCAGCCCCTGGACATCCACCCACCCTTCCAGAGTATCGCCACTTGTGCCCTGGAGCTCTCCTTTCACCCCTGCTGCTCATCTGGAGCTCACCTTTCACCCTTGCCACTGCTCTAGAACTCACCTTTCACTGCCACCATGGAGCTCAGCTGTCACCCCCACCACCACCTTAGAGCTCACCTTTTGTTCCTGCCTCCACCACCTTGGAGCTTGCCTTTTGCCCCTGCCCCTGCCACCACTACCCTAGAGCTCACCTTTCACCCCCATTGCTGCTGCCTCCACCCTGGAGCTTGCCTTTTGCCCCAACCGCTGCCCCCACTCTGGAGCTCGCTGCCACCACTGCTGCCACCCTGGAGCTTGCCTTTTCCCTTGCCACTGCTGCCACTGCTCTGAATCTTACTCACTGCTCACCAGAGCTTCCTGTGCTGTCCGGGAGGTAGGACCCTCATCCTGGTTGGTTTCCACACTTATGGACCTTCCTGCACTGTCCAGCAGGTAGGCCCCTCACCCAGCTTCCTGCAGTGTCTGAATGCTGGCTGAATGGAGAGGCCTCTTGCCAATAGCTTCCCAGGTGGCACTTCTTTCTTCTCCTTGTAGCACTGAACTGCTTGGCTTTTGAAATGGTGGCTTCTCTGCCTGCCAAACCCAAGCACTCTTGGAATCCAAGAGTGGTGGATTTGAAAAGCCAAGGAGCTCAGTGCTACAAGCAGAAGTGCCAGGAAGCCTGACAGCAGAGCTGAAACGCCTTCCCAGACTGAAGCTTCTATTTTTCAGTGCAGACTAAAGAAAGGTAGAGCTGTGAGCCTGCGACCAACTCCTGAATCTGCCTGCTTGCCTTTGCCTGATTTGGGGTAAGTTGCTCTTTTTTTTTATTTAGCATAAAAAGTTCAATATTTACATGGTGTGTTGTGAGTTAATTTTATGAGTTTGTCTTGTGGCCCTGAGCCCGCAGGTAGCCTTACCTTCTGATGCTGGCTCTGAGGATGAGGAAGAGGAGCTGGAAGTAGAGACAGACAATATGCCAGCAGGTTCTTCTTCCCCAGCAGGTCCTTCTTCCCCAGCAGGGCCTCCTCCCCTGGCATGCCAGCAAGAGCTGACTATTGCCAGCGTGCCTTTGGACCCCAGCCAAGCTGAGGAAAAGCCAGAACAACATGCAGGGGCTGGCAATAATTGGGAAGAGCTCTTGCTGGATGCTAGAGAGAGATGAAAGGCCCACCAGCTACAATTATAGCCATGCCCTCGGAGGCAGAGCCAGGAGACATTGGCTCTCTAATTGTGCCATACCCTGCAAAGTATAAGAAGGGTGTGGCCATGCCAGAGGTTTGCAGAGAACAATTTGTTCATTCATCCAATGTCTGCATTTCGGATTAATTGCCTGTTTGAATTCCACAGTGAAGGTTCTGCCTATCTGCTCCAGTTTATTATCTCTTGGGACTACTGCCAGCCTTTGACTGTTTAATTAATAACTCTAGCCATGTGTATACTAGCTGCTACTTAAAGGGACAGTGTCTATAAGCTATATTAAACTTTATTGTGCTGGGGTTTTGGTTTTGTGTCTTGCCATTAGAAGTGGGGGACAGAACAGTTTGCTTGCAAGCAGATTTCATGTGACATATAGTTTTTATATTTTGAACTTTGTGGCTGTGATTTTGTGGGTATCTCTGTGATTGTTTTCATACCTTGATAGTGTTGTATAATTTAGTGAGTTTGCTTGTAAGCAAATTTTATGTGACATATAGCTTTTATATTTTGAAATTTGTGTCTGTGAGATTTTGTGTGTTTTGTTATGCCTTGATGGTTTTTATTCCTGAAAGTTTTGTCTTTCCTGTCCTGTGGGACAATCTTGTCTGAGAGGGGGAAAAGGGAAGTTCTCCTTAATTTTAAGTATTAATCTATTCATTTCTGCACATTCTAATATTTTTATTACATTTTCATCTATAGGGATCTCTCTCTTTTTCCATTATTGTGCAAACACAATTCTAGCAGCTGTTAACACGTGCAAAAGGAAATATGTATTGCATTCCCTTTAAAATACCCAACAAAATATTTCTGGTTTTAACTCTATGTATTGCTTTACCATTGTTTCTAACCACGACACCCCTAACTCTGGAATAGCTACTTGACTTAAGTACAAGCTGAGCTCACTACTGAACCTAATTCATATTCATGCTTTTTGAACTGAGGAATAAATTTCACAAAAAGAATTCAGTATTGCTCGGTGAATATACCTATGAACTTCATTCTTCTTGATCTAACTTCCTAGATGATTTTGTACTATATTTTTTGTGTTTATCCCCATTTTCTTGGACCCCAATCCCCTGCTCTCTTAAAAATTAAGCACACTAGTGGGATTCTTTAATGAAGGAAGGCAAAAAGATGTCAGTCTGACACAGCACAAGCATTTGATGTTGAAATAATAAACTACCTTTTTGTAAATCTTTTTGTAGGTCATTGGGGCAAAGAAGTGATGTCGACTTGGCCATGCCCATCCAGTCACATGACTACCAAGCCACATTCACAGAACCAGTAGTGAAAAATTTTGAATCCCACCACTGTCTATAATATACAGTAAGATTAATGGGAGAATATGTTGAAGAAAGGGTTAACTGTATAAAATTTTATTATATGCAGAGAGAATGCATACCAGAATCCTGCTCTTAAACAAGCCACTGAATAATTTATGAATATGAAAAAGACAATATATTGTACATTTATTGATTTGTGATAAAGCATATAATAAATTGCCTAGAATTATGAAATATTAAAGTTGCATTGGTTCAAAATGTGAATGCTCTGTGTGTTTAAATGGAGACAGTCTTGAGAATCTGAATGCTGGAGAGCCAGTTTGGGGTAAAGGCACTCCTTGCTTAATGACCCTAATTGGGACTGGAATTTCCACCACAAAGCAAATGTTTGTTAGGCAAAAAATCAAGTAATCATACTACTTAGCTGTGGAAGTTCTAACAATGGGCACAAGACAAGCATGGCAGCATGGAAGAAGGAAGCTTATTTGCTGAAGGAAGCTTGCCAGACCTGACCAAGGAAGACATAGGGCACTGGTGCAGACAGCAGCTTCTCAGGCAGAATGTACGCACACTATGGTGGAACAATATATTCAATACTATGTAAATTAACAGCAAGATAACTGGGCTGACCTATTGCCATTTGCTGAAGTTGCTTATAACAATGCAGTGCATAGCAGTATGGGATTAACTTCTTTTCAAATTACAAGCGGAATGAAATTTATTCCCATGCCAGGATTGCCTATAGAAACACCAACATCCATTTCTCTCAGGGAGTGGATGGATTCATTAAAAAAGAGTCGGGAAAACTAAAAAAAAAAAAAAAGCTCTAACAGAAGCCGCTAAAGAGTTTAAAGCACAAGCTGATAAACATATATCCCTCCAGCCTCCTTTCCAAGTAGGGGATCGAGTTTATCTGTCAGCCAAATACCTTAGATTGAGACTACCCAGTAAAAAGTTAGGACCGAAATTCTTCAGATCTTTCCCCATAGTGACAGTGATACATCTGGTAATGTTTCAACTTAGCCTCCCATGAATACTAGGGAAAATGCACCCTGTTTTCCACAGCAGTTTGTTGAAACCAGCTGTCAGTTCAAGACTAAGACCTCAACCAACTGCTCCTCCCAAGCCAATCATAGTGCAAAGTGAAACACTTTATTTTTCCTAGGATGTGGTTTTTTTCCTGAGGGGTGGGAAGTCTGTCAGCTTTAGAAGCCATTTTTCTTAGAAGCTTCCATGCTGTCACATTTTAGTCCCTGGGAAATTGGGAGGGGGAAATTTAATAGAGCAGTGAAAGTTTAGGCATAACAACATTCTTCTTCTGAGTCAAGGCCATGCCATCCTGCACCTGGGATATTAGGGAAAATAATAAAAGCACAGCCATTAGGTAACATAGAAACCAAACTCTCCATTATATAGATAATGTCTATGATTATGCATGCAAATTTCCACATGTCCTTTTGGGTCAGTTTACAAACTAAGCAGAAATAAACTGAAATTAACATGTTGGAGAAAACTGAGAAATTGCTTGGACAGATTTGCCCACTCCTAAGACATTGAGTTCAATATTCTTTTTCAGCTGTGTCCAACTACAGAAT
>JANHFR010009963.1:125367-137867 GCA_032468015.1 Mimophis mahfalensis | reverse complement strand
ATTCTGGGAGTTGAAGTCCACAAGTCATGAAAGAGCCAAGTTTGCCTACCCCTGAGTTAGGCTATCAAGGATGTGGAGCTGCAGGAAATGCATGCCATAGAACCCCCTTTCTAGAGGGAGAATAGATAGATGATAGATAGACAGACAGAATCTATTCTGGTATAATTATACATCTATGTAGTTTGCAGATCAAACCATTAAAAACATTTTAAAATATAGACACTGCAACAACTAAAAAAATCAATCCGTAAAATTTAAAATAGTCCACTGCTGAACAGATTGGAAGCTCAGAAAACATGCTGTCTCCAAAAGTAGTTGGAAATTATGTTATCCAAGACAGAAGAAAAGCTATATCTCAGCAGGAAGCTGAGCTACTCCAGAGGGTTGAGGTATCAATAGATCAGTATTGCTTCCTGGCAGCCCTTTCATCTCCTAAATTGAAAGCACCCAGAAAACACCCTCTCGAGCAGAATTGCCAGACCTACCAGACTCCTGTAGGTGTGCTGGCCTTATCCTGTAGGGCTTTGTAAGTTAAAAATAGCAGTTTGAATTATACTTGGAAACCTCCTGGAAACCAGTGCAGAATCCACAATATAAGCGTTATGGTGCTGAATTGCTTGTCCTCATAAGCAAGATTACATTACAATTGTGCAAATGTATTCATTCTCATCTAAAAAAAAAACCAACAAAAAAACCCCCCTGCTCATTTTGCAAAAGTGTTTTTGCTTTTGTGTCAAATGTAAGAAGCTTCAGACGTCTGAGCAAATGAGAGCTGGGAGGAAAGATGACAAAACCTTCTAGCACAATTTTAGAAGATTTGAGTTGCATCCAGATACAGCCATGCATAGTTATCCCAATAAAATCACATTCCATTTGATTTCCTTTGGCCTTTTATGCACATGCAGATCCTTACGGGAGGAAAATCAGCCTCCTTCATTTTCAGACATTTAGTTAGTATTGGCATCAGGAGGTTGAGTTTTGAAAGCTATACATTCATGCCTAGTTCTGTCATTACCACATTTGTTCTGTTGCAGTACACAGTCCTGCAAGTTTCGTCTAGAGCAGGTGTATGGAACTTGACTTCATTGAGGGCCACATCAGGGGTGTGTTTGAGCTCAAGGAGTCATGGCCAGGGTGGGCATAGCCAGCTTGACATCACTCATGTCGGGGGAGCCTGTGGTGGCCCAAGTGCTCTGCCAGTGAAAACAAGCTCCTGAGCTCTGTTTTCAGCAGCAACGGCCTCCAGCAACCCTCTGCTAGCAAAAATGCATGCGGCCCACCCAAGCTCCATTTTTACTGGCAAAGGCACCATGGGCCAATCCTTCACTGTTTCCAGGGTGGGCCCCCTGGGCCAGATCTAAGTACTCCCTAGGCCAGATCCGGGCCCCAGGCCTTGATTTTGACAACCCTGATCTAGAGGTTAAGGCTCTAGGCTTAACAGTGAGTTCCAGTCCTGTCCATGTAGCCAGTTGGATGACCTTGGGCCGGTCACTCTCTCTCAGCCCAACTTATTTCATAAGGTTGTTGTGAGGAAAATAGGAGGAGGGAGGATAATGAGATGTGTTTGCTGCCTTGAATTATTTATAACAAGTATAAAGGCAGTATAAAAATAAACAAATAAATGAAACAAAAAGAAACCCCTTCTAGCTTGCATCTGATGACACATCCTGAAATATTGGCTATCTTCATTCTACTTTGAAAAACTGTTTCATTAGCAAATTATTGTTTTCTTTTTATTCTTCCCATCAGGACTTTCTTCCTCCACAAAATACATTAGACAAGAATAGTTAGTTATCTGTAATTCTTCACTGAATGCCTAAAAAAAAGTACTTTGAAGTACTTTTATTATGGGACTGCAACGTATTTTATTTTTTCTGAGAACAAAGAAAAAAGTCTAATATTGCAGCTCACACTCTTAGAGCTGATTAATATTTATGGATTTTTATATCTAGACTTAAAAAGTAAATTGAAATCAGTGGAATTGCTTCCAACTTCCTAATATGTTAGAAAACAAAAAGAGATTGTTGACTAGTTCTGATTTTAAAATGAAAATACTTTGTATATCTTGCTATTAGCCTCACCTCACTTAAATATTATTTTTATAAACAGAAAATACACTTAATAGTTCCCACTGTCTACTAATTATTACTTTGGGGACATATATAGTAGTCTTGGGTTTTAAAGTCAAGCTAGATCAATTAAAAATCATATATAGCTGTTGGTGAAAAACTTTTGTTCAGTAGAAAGCAATAATAGCCAAGCTAATAACACACATTTAAAAACCGTTTTTAGGACAAACCAAAATGACACAAAACTATGTTCAAGTCCTCTAGATGTCATCCCCAGCACAATGCTATAACAGTCATTAAATGAGGAAAAAAATGAAATGTTCAAAAGAATTATGGCAGATCTTACAGCCATACAGCCTACAGTTGAAAGTCATTCTAATGTGAAATCTGGAGACTGGCTGCATTTGTTATTGGAAGATGTGATGCTGTCTGAAAACACAAAAGCCTTCCATCACCAATTTATCTCTTGCCTTGAGCGACATATTCAGGCTCCTTGGTCTGGAATAAAGCACATTTCTAGAATCATTATGGTCTTTGTCTGAGTAAAGCTAGAAAAATAATGATAGAATACTTGATCATCGATCAACCAGCCAATCAATCAATCAGACCTCTATTTTGGTCATAGGCCAGCATAAAATACATGGGGGGAGGGGGGAATTATACCAATTTCAATAGTAATACTGAAAAGAGTTTAATTTTGAAAGACAACTAAAAGCTAAGATTGCTAAAACAACATTATAATATTAAAAGAAGGCTAGCGTCTCTTAAGAGAGATGGAGGAAGATGTGATTGAGGAAATATTTTCAATAGCACAACATAAGAAAGTGGGGCTGTTTCAGTCCCTGCAAAACCTATTAAAAAGATCAGATACAAGGTAATGAGAAAATAAATTCTGTCCTTGGTCCTGGAAGCTACTGACCTTGAAATAGATTGTACTACTAATATTGGCTGATCAGATGTACGACTGAATCTATTTCTTAGATTCTAGATGCTTTAAACATGAAGATATTAATAGAAACTGATACAAAGCAAAAAAGGAAAAAGGAAAGAAAATATTAGGAACATAAATGTCATTAGTTTGTCAACACTCTACTAAGCTGGCTATATGTACATTGCTGCTGGCAAAGGAAATATTGAGTTTGATTTTTTTTTAAAAAATCAGCCTCCCAATATGCTTTAAATTAGACCTTTAGATGTTGCTGAACTATATCTACCAGCACCCAACATTATTGGTTGTAGCTTGTCCTTAAGGCCACTTGTTAAGTCCCCCCTTTGCCCTGTTTTAAACTGATAAAATGCTCCCAGTTACTAACTCAAGGTTTATACCACAAGTTGACTGCATAAATGATCCATTTCAGTCATTTTCACAGTTATGCACACATGGGAATAATTCTGAAAGCCATTACACTGTTATAAAATGCACTATTACAACAGGTGCCAGAAATCCAGGATTTAAACAGGGTCTTCTCTTGTTTTGTTCTTTTTATTTTATTTAAGCTTTTTTTTGTATGTGTGAAAATGAAGGCAGAGACTGGGAAGGGGATTTCTATATCTTTTTAAAATGTGAGCCAAGCGTGCTGATAATGAGATCCCTCTGTGTATCTTGTGTATTCTGAGACAGGCGGACAATAAGATACTCAAAAGTTTAGGTATGGACAGGCAGCAAGACGTGAAGGCAGTACAGGAAAGAACTAATGAGGAGGGCCCTTCACTAAAGATAAGAAAGCCATCAAATTTGCTATTTGCCTGTTCTCGGATATTCAGGCAGCTCTTGAAAAGAAGCCATGGATTGAATTCTTAGGGGGGGAAAATCTTTTTTGAGCCACAGGCATTATCAAAAACCGACAATGATTTTTTTCACATGGCTGGGTATAGGATTTAATGTTTTTTTATCACTATGAGATAAAAAGAAAAGCTTCCCTCATCTCTTTTTTAAATGAAATACATTTATTTTTCAAGGCCCGAAATGAGACTTACAATGAATATATATAATAGGCTTATGTTGAACACTCATATTGTCAAAAATTGTTATCTAGAGATACTGCTTTATTGTATTTCATTTCATTTGTAATGATGTTGCTTCTCTGATTGGAGAAACTTTTCCCAATTTGATGGTATCCTTCTCTTCAAGGGAAGTTATTAGGGGCCATAGTGAGTGGCACCAGAGAAAACTTTGGAGAGAAATAGCTTCTTCCCTTGAACCTGAGGATACGTTAAAGATATTCACCCTACACTCTGATATCTCTGTCCCCTACATATTCAGCTGGGACATCTGAAGAAGTGACCTTAATTCCATTTGAATAAAGGGAAGCTTCCCTATTTATTTATTTATTTATTTATTTATTTATTTATTTATTTATTTATTTATTTATTTATTTATTTATTTTTTTATACCGCCCTTCTCCCTAGGGACTCAGGGCGGTTTACAGGGCATTAAAAACATGAAATTCAAAAATTAAAATAAGATTAAATTAACACATGCCCTAACAGACAATTAAAACCCTAATAAAATCCTCTCAATCCAGGCCAGCTGATGCAAATAAAAGCGTTTTCAGCTATACATTATTAAACCTTGTAGAATTTTATTTTCATATTCAAACAGATAAGGTGGAATTTATTTATATTATTATTATTATTATTATTATTATTATTATTATTATTATTATTATTATTATTATTATTATTATTATTAATCTGGGGTTGATTTTACATGGGGAGAGGGAACAGACAAGATACGATCACATCAGTATCTGCTGTCCACTTTGTAGTCCTCAGGCATTCAGATAAATTCCTTTTTCTAACATGTTTTTTTTTAAATAAACATTTTAAGAAAGGAGAAACACACACACATACATACACACACACACACACACACACACACATTCAAAAGAAAAAGAAAAGAAAAAAGGAGTAAATTGGGTAACTAACAAAGAACTTACAAATGTGATAAAGTTATGAATTTTCTACCTTCATCATGAATTCAAAGTACCTGAATATCTTCAATCCCCAAATCACTATTAAAATCTGTGCAGGATATGAATACCAAGATATGCAAGTAATACAATATGGAGAATATAATACAATTGTGAAATTACAAATTGTGATAAATTATTTTAAAGGCAAGTTTTTTTCCTTTAAAACATTGATATTTGAAAAAAAAGGAGAATGAGAGGAAAAAAGAAGGAAAGAGAGGGAAAAATTAATATAAAAATATAACAAAGTTTAATAATGCCAATTAAACAACTTGCTTGCCAATTATATTTTTCCCTCCCATCTGTTAATGACATCTAATATATTATAAAATGTTTCTAATGTGTTTTTGATTCTTTTAGGCTATTTTTCCTAGATGGAAAGATTCAGAAAGAAGGATTCTTTCTCTCTGATATTTATTCTCCTTGTATCCTTCTCTGTATTCTCACCTTGCCTTCTTCCAAGTCCTGGAATAATGTACTCATAGTTAAACAACAGTTGTTTGTAGAATAAACTCTGAATTCTGGAGGGCAAAAGATTTTGCCTGGGAAATGGTTAAAGAAGAGTGGAGGGACCTCTCAGAGGCTTAACAGTCATAGGAGGAAATTTAGGAAGGGCCCACCCTAATTAATTGAGTGGGTAAAAGTGATGGTGGTAAATTTGTAACTTCAGATTTGAAGAAATCTGTTAGTGTTACCTTACAATAAAGTAGAAACATCTAGTTATGTTTCTTTTCTGATTTACCTAGGAGGTCTGCCAATGTATCTATGCAATAGGTTTAATGTCATACTATTTTTAATGATTCAAATGGACACTGCTTTTTCTAAAGGAATCCAGAGACTGGGAGTTTGGGCTGAAAATGTTCTTAGTTATCTTTATCCTCACCTTCTCCACTATAAGTTCCAGGATTTACAGAATTATTGAATCAGTATCTTTCTTGTTTCTGCATTAAATTAAATTAAATTAAATTAAATTAATTAAAGTATTTAATTACTTTGTCAGTATTAGAAGTTATATAGCAAGAATATAGCCGTCTTTATGCAACTTCTACACTGCCACATATTTAGCCTGAGAAATTACAGGGGAGTGTATGTTAGTGAGTAGAAAGATAGCCATAACAAATTCTTGACTGGAGTCAAGAATTCAAGGTCACTGCCATCCTGCACCTGGATTGTATATGAAGAATTGGCACCAAGAGGTAGAAAAGTAATTGGACAATGTGATTAATGTGTGTACGGGGCAGTGGTGGGATTAGAATTTTTTTACTACTGGTTCTGTGGGTGTGGCTTAGTGGGTGTAGCTATGCGGTCAGCCAATCAGAGGTGGCATTTGCCAGTGTCAGCCAATCAGAGATGGTATTTGCTGGCTCTCCAAACCAGTCAAAATTATCGCTACATGTTCTCTTGGACTTGTCGGAACTGGCTGAATACCACCTTTGGTATGGGGGGTTGGGTTATGAAACTCAGTTATGTGAAGGGAAACCGAAATGTTAGATTCGGGTTCCCTTTGGATGGACCAACATGATTTCTCCAATAAAAGTGGAACCCTGACATACTTCTCATTAATAATCTCAAAGTAGGTTACCCTTACCTTTCTTCAACATAGAATTGTATGGCTGGAAGGGGCTTTGGATGCCTTCAAGCCCAAACCCTTGCCCAAGGGAGGAATACTTTTACCATCATAGACAAATGGTTGTCCAATGGTTTCTTCAAAAATTCCAGTGATGGAGCACCCACAATTCAAAAAGTCAAGTTCTTCCAATGAATAATTGTTTTCACTATCAGGAAATTCCTCCTTAATTCCATGTCAGATTTCTCTTGAATGGGATTCCACTCAACTCTTCTGTCGTCAGGGCTTGTTGTTGTTAGTTGTGAAGTCGTGTCCGACCCATTGCAACCCCATGAACAATGTTCCTCCAGGCCTTCCTGTCCTCTACCATTCCCCGGAGTCCATTTTAGCTCGCACCAATTGCTTCAGTGATTCTATCCAGCCACCTCATGCTCTGTCGTCCCCTTCTTCCTTTGCCCTCAATCTTTTCCAGCATTAGGCTCTTCTCCAGGGAGTCCTTCCTTCTCAAACGGATTGCCATTTCCTTCTCCAGTGGATCACATTTTGTCAGAGCGCTCTGCTATGTCCTTGGGTGGCCCTGCACAGCATAGCTCATAACTCCATTGCGCTACACAAACCCCTTCACCATGACAAGGCAGCAATCCATAAAGAGGCTATGGAGAATAAATTGACTTCCTGCACACTTCAGCCAACTGATTAGCAAAAAGTTCATATGCCGCCCAATCCCAAAGAGTCCTTTGGTATTTGGCGGCATATAAATCCAACTAAATAAATAATTAATAAATCTACTTCCTCTGGTTGGATCTTCTGTGTACACACATAAAGCAATGTCATTTTTCCCCTCTAATATTCACCAAATGCTTTCAAAAAGGTTTTCATACTCAGTGTTGTGTATTTCTGTAGAGGTATAGTAATTCTTTATATTCAGTGTAACTCCTCCTCCTCTTTGATGGGTCTGTTTCTTTTGTTTGATTTCTTGTCTAAGAATTTTCCTAAACACTGGTCTCCTTTCCCCTCCAATTTCAGTTTAAAGCTCTTCAGATGTGCCAAGCCAAATGTTTACCAACACATTTTCCCAGTCCTTCTGTGAAACAGCCAATTTCTTGCAAGAAATCCTTCCTGTAGGCAATGTAAACCATGGTCCAGAAATCCAAAGTTTTCTGATGGTTTAGGTACTTCTAAAATCCTGTTTCCTCACTAAGTGTTGACCTTCTGTTGGAAGTACAGATGGAAATATTACCTTTGTTCTTAACTCTTTGCCTTTCTACCTAATTGCTCATAATCTCTCAACATAAAAGAGGAGAAAGAGAAATAATTAATGGGCTTAACAGGCGCAAAGAATTCTAAAAAACAGAGCCAGATTTCGGCTTAATATTTATATGAATATCCTAAGAGTAGGGAATAGATATGCATTTGATTTCTATTAAGTCAATATAATATCTTCAAATATCCCTGCACACCCATCTATAATTTTGGAGGTCTTTGTTTAGAAAGATTCAGCTACTTCAGATGTTCAGAAGTATCCTGTCCTAGAAATCATTCCACATTCTGCACTACCTCTCCATGAGAGGTAATTGTATGTTTATTTCATTAGGTAATTGTTTTTCAGTGAAATACTATGAGAAGGCATCAGAATGAAATATAGGCAAGCAGGGAAGTTTTAGGATGATAGAGGTGTGTATAATAGAAACCAACTTCATCAGGTTTCTCTGCCAACTCCAACAACAGAGCAAGCTCAAAAACATCGAGAGAAGTATGGAAGAAATTTTGAAGCTTCTTAAAAATGGGGTGGGGAAAAATGGCACTTCTCTTTCATATAGAAATGAAATATTCAAGAAACCGGAAGGCAGATTTATGCAGTAAATATCCTAAAGAGGCTAAGATTGATATCAGAAGGTACATAATACCGAGACTGAAGAGATACTTTCTAGGTGAGTCAATTTATGGAGGTTGCAGCAGGTACAGATGTATTAGGCCTCAGAAATGTAGGAGACACAAGCAGGACAGAAAATACAAACAGGCTATGGGTGAGTAATCTGAGTGTACAAAAACAAATAGGCTACAACTGCCTTTCCCTCACTTTCTTCCCCCTAAGAGACCACTTCATGCTAATCTCAGGTCCATGGGGTTTGGGATCAGCTTTGCGTTAACCAACAGGCAGAATGATTGGCAGATCATTATCCTAAGCCCAAAGATGTTACTATGTTCTCGATAATTTTGTCAGTACAGTACACAAGCTGTTTCGTCTAAAACAAAAATCCCTTGTTCCTCCTTCTCATTTTTGCAGAAATCCATCTGCAATATTGCTTCAGGGTTATAGCTAGAAGGACTCTTCTAACAGTGTTGTCTTCAATATCCAAAGAAACCAGTATGGTTTCCCAAAGAAAATCTTTCTATTTTTAATGGATTCTACATGGAACTTCTGTTGTTTATTACATCTTCTCATCTAAACATTGTGCACTTCCTTTAAATCTTGTAGTTAAAAAGAATTAACAGTCACTAAAGAAAGTTCTGCGGGTGCACATTTTAAACATATTGCAATCCTAGATAGCTAAAGTGGGTCTGATGTTCTTGTTGATGTATGACCAGGTTGCATCTAGAAGGGCACTTCTTCAGAGACAGAGTAGCTGCTAAAAGCCAAAGTTATTAGTAATTTCACAGCTTGTTTGGTCAGTTTGTGTGGCATTTGATGCCTTTCAGAGAATTTTACTGAGGAATTTGATGACAGGGCAATACTTTACATGGAAAGAGCATCATAATTAGTTTGTGTCATGGAAAGCATTCCATTTCATAACCTTAGCTTCTTTTTAAAGTATTTTAAAGTGTCAAATATGCCTTTAATTTTAAAAAAAAGGCTGTGCTGACAATTAAACCTCTAGTCATGTAGTATCTGAAGAATGAGAGAGTGGGAGTTTATTTTCAAATTATTTTTCAGCATATACTAAATGTGGCAATTGTTAGAAAGGGAGAGAGGGGGCAAAACACATTCTTGTGTTTCCTAAAGTCAGCTAGAAAGAAATGCTAACTGTAGTGGAAATAAAGTTAAAAGGAAAAACTTTAAATTGAGTGAATTGATTGTTGCAATTAAACAGAGCTTCCATACCATACCATTATAAGAATCAGAAAAGTATAGAGCTTGACTGAGGCAGGGAACTGGAAAGCTACCAACGAACTAAGCTGCTTGCTTCAACTTCACTTTACGCTTGATATAGCAGGCAGGTAAATAGAAAATTGTAATTTTTGTAACTGTAATTATTGTCTATTGCAGTGGTTCTCAACCTGTGGGTTGGGACCCCTTTGGGGGTCAAACAACCCTTTCACAGGGGTCACCTAAAACCATCGGAAAACACATATTTCAATACAAATACAGGTGTATGTGAAAATAATTTGATGGTTGGGGGTCACCACAACATGAGGAACTGTATTAAAGGGTCACAGCATTAGGAAAGTTGAGAACCATTGGTCTATTGGAAGGTTTTTCACATCTCCTGCCAGATTTCATGTTGGATTATTTACAACAGGTAACTTAATGGAAGTTTGTTCTTCTGAATTTTGAGTTTTCTTTCAGCTTCCTAGGCAGGAAACTGTAAGAGTAGACTTCCAAAACACCATGAAAACACTGATAAAATTTGTTGTAGAAAACTTGATAAAGTCATGTTGAAAGAATTCTGTTGACTGTAGTGTACAAAATGTAAAGCCTGTTCATAGTGAATGCAAGATTCAAATTTTTCCACTTCTTTGTTCTGCCCACATAATGTAACCAACTAGAAGCCACTCTCTTTGGTTGGAGAGACAGTTCTTAACTTGTCTTTTGGTTTAATGGTTTGGTGACCACGTGAGAACTGGTTCTCATAGAAATGCTTTCTGGCTTCATTTTAAAACTGCAGTAACGTAAGGTTATTTTGTGAGTGTGAAAAATCTCCTGATGTGCTGCTTAGACTGGACATAGCAGAGAGCTCTTTGGGATTTGTGTTGTCCATTGGAAGACTGTCCTGGTTCACTGCCTCTGAGACATCAGTACATAAACCATTGTTGTCTAGTGTCATGTGGATCTACTCTCTCACCAACTTCCTTAATCTGAAGAGGGAGAACTTGCCCTTCTCTGGTATCTTGGACTTTGGTCCAGATTTTATGAACTTCCTTAACTCTGTTATCTGTATCTATTTGTGGACTCCTTCCCACATGCAGATTTCTAGGATAATACTCACTGGAATATTGGTAAGACATTATTCTATTCTATTCCTTGCCAGGATTCATTTCTACAAACTATCCATTGCCCATGCGAAATTCCCACTTTGCTCTGGCAATAGAGAATAAGTCTTTCAGATTATCTTGGTCTATGAACAGATAGATCTGATAGAATCTTAAATTAACAATTTAAGAATTGCATGTTGTTAGTTGCGAAGTCATGTCCAACCCATCGCAACCCCATGTACAATGTTCCTCTAGGCCTTCCTATCCTCTACCATCCCCCAAGTCCATTTAAGCTCACACCAACTGCTTCAGTGACTCCATCCAGCCAACTCATTCTCTGTCGTCTTGCATAGGAATAGTCTTACTGGGTAATATAAATGCTCCTTCTCAAAAAATGACAGATTTCTGAGTATGGTATCAAATCAAATCAAACACAATAAATACCAGAGTTTCAACAATATCTGTCACACACAAAGTGAAGTTTGCAAAATAAATAAACCATATGTTTTCATTGGGTAAAGTTTATCTAGTGCAGTGGTTCTCAACTTTCCTAATGTCGCGGCCCTTTAATATAGTTCCTCATGTTGTGATGACCCTCAACCATAACATTATTTTCACATACACCTGTATTTGTATTGAAAGATGTGTTTTCCAATGGTCTTAGGCGACCCCTGTGAAAGTTTCGTTTGACCCCCAAAGGGGTCCCGACCCACAGGTTGAGAACCACTGATCTAGTGGAAGGGGGTTTGGGGGGGTTTTTTGTTTTTTGTTTTTTTGGGGGGCAGGCTTCTAGGTTCATTTTTTTTAACCAGAGTATTAAAAGTTAATTATTCAGGAATTTTCATCAACTTTTGAAAATTTCTATCTAATTCTGATTTTTAAAAAAGTAGAATAAATATTATTTACATTAAATATTATGTAATACCTATTTTTGTACTTTAAAAATGGAAAACAGGACAGAATGGAATATGTTAAAGTGACATGGAATAGAAATAGAATAAATCCTCTGAAAATACAAAGTTGATTAGAAGTAATTAAACAATATCTGTCCCATAAAGCAGGGGTCAGGTGACTAGTAGAAAATAATGAAGCACCATTTTTTATACAAATACTAGTGCTTGGATGTACAAGCATAAATATCCAGAGAAAACGCCCTGCCAAAACAGATGATGCAGCTACTTTGATGCTTCAAGGGGAAATGTTTCACTCACCTTACAATGGTTTGGAAAGCATCTTATACAAATACTTTTCATATATCTAGAAAATAAATCTGACCAGAAATATGGGCTGCCCAATACAAAGGACCAAACTGACTGACAATTTAATATTATGTTAAGTCTCACAATAGGACAGACTTCATGCTTGAGAGAAACAGCATAGTCTAGATAGCATAGGGCAAGCCATGAAGCAATAGCAGTTAGACTTATATACCAGTTCACAGTGCTCTTCAACCCTCTCTAAGCAGTTTACAAAGTCAGCATATTGCCCCCAACAATTTGGGTCCTCATTTTATCCATCTCGGAAGGATGGAAGGATGAGTCAGCCTTGAGCCTGGTGGGATTTGAAGTGCCAAATTGCAGGCAGTCATAAGTCAGCAGAAGTAGCCTGCAGCACTACACTCTAACCCAGTGGTTCTCAACCTGTGGGTCGGGACCCCTTTGGGGGTCGAATGACCCTTTCACAGGGGTCGCCTAAGAC
>JANHFR010009963.1:91891-103463 GCA_032468015.1 Mimophis mahfalensis | reverse complement strand
GAATAGAATAGAATAGAATAGAATAGAATAGAATAGAATAGAATAGAATAGAATAGAATAGAATAGAATAGAATGAAGGGACCTCTGCCACACCCTCTAGAATGGAGGTTGGTGCCTCTGCTCGGGCAGGAAACTGTATACAATTTCAGACAATTAGTTGTCCAATCTCTTTCTAAAAACTTCCAATGTTGAAGCATTTACAACTTCTGGAGGCTAATGATTAATTGTTCCAGTGATTAATTATTCTAACAGTCAGGAAATTTCTTCTTAGTTCTAGGTTGCTTCCCTCCTTGATTAGTTTCCATCCATTGATTCTTGTCCTGCCCTAAGGTGCTTTGGAGAATAGCTTGACTCCCTCTTCTTTGTGGCAGCTCCTGAGATACTGGAACTTTCTTGACTTCCACAAAGTGTCTGAATTTTCTGCCTTTATCCCATGTCCTAAGCCTCAAGCTACCAATAAGGAACCGCTTCAAGACTTTGGGAAAGGCAGCAAATGTTGTGAGTGACAGCTTTTCAGTTCTAGCATTTTTTCCCTCACTTTTTAAAATCAATTTGATGCTGCTGGCAATTTGCTTGGTAATAATGAGTTAACCTGAAAATGTCTAAACCAGTGTTTCTCAACCTTGATAACTTGTATGTAGACTTCTGGGAGTTGAAGTTTGATTTTAGCCATTTAATCTTCCTTCACCCAACAATATGATCGTGTCACTTGATCTGTGCATATATTCTATGGGACCAACTTACATTGGAGTTTGTCCAATGAAAGCATCTGTAGCAAACTCCATGAGTTATTTAGATCTTATTGTTCTCATTAGAATTAACCTGAGTGATAGATTGAAATTTGTTCACTGCTACTGTCCGTTTGCATCAGCTTATTACAGATTCCAAATGACACACTTTCAAGTCTAACAAAGGTTCTGGTTTCTTACAAAAAACCTGTTGAGGTAGAAAGAAAATCTTTATGGGATGAGCTATGTAGCCACCTCATTCATTGGGTATTAACCTTACTGTTAGTTAAATTAAGTAGTAGAGAGAACAAACAAGCTTTTTCCAGATAGCATTTTACTCTTAAAGTAAACAGATGTATTGTTATATTGAGTGAGCCCGTAAAAGTTATTGAAAATTAAAGAAATTATAAAACAAACTGCAAGTGGGAATATTAAAATAGAAAAACTGCCATAAAACCCAAACCATTTTGGAGTTAGTAGTTTTCCAAAGATTCACAGTATCTTATTCACAGCAGTATAAGTACCATATAGTGAAGTCCTCAGTGCTCTCTCAGGTTGGTTGGTTGCATATTTTATTACCCAGTCAGGGAACAGCATCAGTGCTAATGAGTGTGGGGTTTGCTCCTTCTTTGTCTACAGTAGCCTGTTTGCAATGTTACAGGATATGTTGAGCTTAGAGTTAGATTCAGTGTAGATGGGACTGGATATAGAATATTAAAAGAGGGGGAGAAACTTCTGTGAAAGTACTCTTAAACCAGTATAGAGACATGGATGGAGGCAGACTTGCAACCACAGCCGTCAAGTTTCCTGGTTTGGCCAGGAAACTCCCATTTTTTCTCTCTCTTTCCTGGCCCCGTCCCATATTTATTGAAAATTTCCCGTATTCTCTGAGCACTCCCCTCCACCCCCAACGTGTGCACGCGCACGCACTATCCCAAGTGGGGCAGAGCACAGTGGGCTGTTGGGAGGGGATTCCCCAACAGCCATCCGGGCCGTGGGGGGAATCCCCGTGACATGAGGATTCCCTGAAACCCAGCTGATCAACGGAGCACACTGGGAAGGAGGGGAGGATTCCCTGAAGCCCAGGTGAGCAGTGGTGGGGCACAGGACGTCGGGCAACGAGGGAGAGCGCGTGTGCTTGCATGAGGGAGTGGGGGGGAGGCAGTTGCATGCACATGTGCAGTTGCATGCACATGAGGTTTTACATGCATGCGCGGGGGGCGTGCCTGTGGGAGCGTGCCTGTGGAAAATTTCCAGTATTTTTAAAATTTAAAGTTGACAGGTATGCTTGCAACTGGATAACAGATCCCATTCTAAAAACCTGGTTGCCATATACAGTTATATGTTTTGCACCATTACTTCTTGCACAATTGGCAGAACATTAAGACTACTATCCACTATATGTGGATTATTAGATTACCAACCACCTGAACTGCAGTATTTCCTGCCGTGGCCCAAAACACTGACCCTTTTATTAAAATTCTTCTGAAAGAGGAGACATTTCATGAATATTCATGACATACTTTAGATCACTGGGTTGGAGAACACGAAGTGGGAAAGGAAGGATGAATCTGTGTACGCACAGTCTTTTTTTTTTCTTTTATGTGTAAAATCCAGAAATGGCTGAGCAAGTAAGCAGTGGCCTGTGAAAAGATGATTCTGGGCTAGACATGAAAGAATAAATAAGAAATATCAGAAAGCTAAATACATTCATAGGAAATGCATCTGGAGCATGTATAAGGGAATTTAAAAAGATTGTTATAAACCACAGAAAACCTGTGGGGATTTTTAACTAGAGAAAAATAAGAATCTGATAACGAATAAACCCGGTGGCTACATTATTGCCCTTATCATAGTTTCTTGTTGTTGCTGTTGGTTAAAAGAGGATCCTTAAGCTTCTTTTTAAAAATCTGTTAGGGAAAGGGTGCCCTTGAAATAAGGATATGACTGGAAACTTTCAGGCTACCTGTGTCTTGCTATTTTACAAAGACAGACTGGTAAAGCAATATTTGACTTTTGCATTAATGGTAATATGGTAAACATTAGTCAACACTTAGATATCCAAAAGGGCAAAATTAAACTGAATATAGAGTTTAAAACAGTGGGTTGTTTCTGAATACAATTTAATCAGGTATCACGATGCATCTAGAACAGGGCTGTCAAACTTCCAGCCCTGGATGTGTCATATGCTGGCCATGCCCATGCCCAGTTTAGCGAAGGGGGGAAAGTCCTGATATGTCATGTGAGGTAGCCATGATGATGGAATTTGACACCCCTGATCTAGAAAGTTTTGACTACTTAATTGCCCTTTTAATATTTTGAAGTCTATCTATGATTTTTCTAAATCAACAGCTTCCAGTTCAGGTGTATTGGGACTACGCTCTCCAAGATATCTGTTACATGTGGAATCAAATAGTCATGGGGAAAGTTATCAGTGTTAATTAGCAATAGCATTATAAAACTTTTTAAAGAATCCCTACAAAATGTATTTTATTTTCATTAGCATCGTTAGCATCTAGTATAAATACACATATGGTACGTAATAATTTAAGACTGCAGATCATATGTTCAGCTATTGCTATGGATTCTGTAAAAAGTATACCAGAAGCAATGTAAAAACCTACTCCTGAAAGTAACACTGGTCTCCAGGCTAGAAACCAGGAGACTGAGTTCTAGGCCTGCTTTAGACATCAAGCCAACTGGTGTTCTTAGTCTATCTTAGCTCTAGGAAGAAGGCAAAGCAAACCACTTCTGAAATTTTGCCAGGAAAATTGTAGGGACTTCTCAAAACTAATTCAAAGGGACACATACCCAAACAATACTTTTCATTATATTTACTTTTTCTTATCTCATTCTTTTATTTTCATTACTATTTCTTATTCCTTGCCTGAATTTTTCATATTGTTTATGCCAAAAGGAAATTTTGGGATGGGCATGTATATTTGCCTTGAATAGGTTGTGCCCACCCAAATGTAGGAAATATTACATAACCCTTAAAACTGATTAGTATCCGAAGATAACATTCTCATATTCTGAGCATTCTCAGTTAACTATCTGCTATAATATTACAGCACTTCTATTTTTTTCTTTTAAAAAGGTCCAGATGAAGTTTTTTTGTTTAACAAGATAATTAACCATGAGTACTGAAGGCTGAAGAACAGAGCACATTTTGGCCTCCCATTATTAATAAAATTTTAGGCTGACTTTCCCTTGCCGAGAGATGCATGTAACTTAAAAACAATACTTCTGCTGTAATTATTCTCTTTATTTCCATTTATACGGCTGCCATCTTAAAAACATGTGGCTGCTGCTGCAAATTAGACAATGTGGCACATCAACAATATGTGTGAATCTTCAAAAGGGTGCTTAATTTCAATGAAGGATTGAAAAAGCATCTTTTTCAGATATTTGAAGAGCCGTGATACTCCATTGATTACTAAGAAAGCAAAATTCATTTCCACTGAAATACTTTAGTGGATTGAGGCAACTAAGTTCCACCTTAATGCCTTGTAGATTGAAGCATCTCACCTCTTTGAATTGTTTCATGGTATCAAAGCAAATTGAGACCTGCATCATAGAGCATAAAATATAGAATCATAGGACTAGAAGGGACCTTGAAGGTCTTCTAGTCCAACTAGAAGGAAGGAGACCTTCCATCCCAGTCAAATGATTGTCCAGCCTATTTTTGAAAAACTCCAATGATGTAGTACCCTTAACTCCAGAAGGCAAGTTATTCCACTGGCTGTTCTGTCAGAAAAAAATCCTAAATTTCAAGGTTGAATCTCTCTTTAACAAGCGTGTACCATAACTTCTTGTTCTGCCCGTGTATGCTAGTACCTCACCCTCTTGGTCTGCAAATGATATCCAGGATATTTTGAACTATGAATAATTATTGGTTTTTCCACATTTAGACAGCATGGAACCAAAGAGTTGCCAGAATCATAACATGATTAGGGAAAAACTCTTGAAGGAAGAACCCTAACACCTTACACCAGTGGGGAGTAATGTATGGCCTGATTAATATTCAGCTCTCACAGCCATATGGTGATAGAACTGAAAACCAAAACATCTGGAAAGCACCAGATTGGAGCGGATGTGGCTTTAAATTGCATTCACACAACTTGCTTAACTTTGATATTGAATTAACCATTCTTTGGGTTAATACACTATAGAAATAGTTGCTTGATATGTAAATGAGCTAGTGGAATGTGTTATATGAACAGAGCCTTAAGTATATCTGTACTCATGAAAACAAACAAACAAACTAGTTTGAGACCAACTAAACTTTCAATGTCATCAATTGGAATCTCAGCAACTCGGAACCCTTCAAGGTTAATGGCAAGAGACAGGAAGCCAGGGAGATGGGACCATTCTTTCATCAATGAGTTATCCTTTTGCCAATTTTCTTCAACAAGTACAGGCTTGTTTTGAAATCTATGTGCCAGGAGAGACATTCAGTGTGCCTGCTATATAAAGTAGCAGGTGTTGATTCAATTGCTCCTTCCTTGTCCATACGGTGACTCAGCTGACAGTAAGTGAGATTTGCAGATGCTTATTGAATTGTGACTTACTCAACTCTGTTGGTATTCTGCTCAAATTAATTTAGCAATGTTCTCCCACCTCCTGCTCACCTCTTTCCTAGATATTTAAACTACTGCCTTGGAGCGGTTTATTTTTCCTATTTATTTTAGGTTCACTGAAATCTTTGTTGCAGGAACAAATCTTGTACACAAATTATCTTTGTTTCTCTTTATGAGCAATTAGCTGCTGAGACCTACATTCCAGGAGCTTTAATTGTTTATTTCACATTGCACTTTCTGACTCTCTGCCTTTTATCCTTATGTACTAAATGGTAAAGGTTATAAGCAATCCAGTTGGGCAGCCACCCAATCTTTTTAGACTCACTAATGAATTTTGACAATATGTGAAAAACAATGCATATTATATGCAGTTTGCAGGGCCTTGGAAAGCTTTTTCATTAAAGTTCCACATTATCCAGTATCTGTTTTACAAGGTTCTTAATTATTATTCGAGCCTTCAACACTCAAGAAAAATTATGCCGGCACACTTAGACTGGGCAATTTTCAAGCATTCCATGGTTTATATTTCTCAATTCTAAGGGTAGAATTACTTCAATAAAATTAGCAGAGATAAGTGCAGAATTTTTCTCAAAGTAGAAAAACATTTATTAAAATGTCAAGACATATGTGCATACTTAAACTAACATCCCTACATTAATCTAGATTATAGAAATGTAGGCTGCAAAAATCTAGATGACCGCTAGATGGCAGGAAAAGTGATAGAGTAAACAATTTTCTACATTTAATTATCATCTGAAGTTTTTCAGCTCAACAAGATTTGGTAGTCCTACATTAACCTGATCTTGTTTATTAGATTTCTATCCTCCAATCCTGGGGTTACCAGATGTCGAGAGAAAGCAGAACATGTATTCCTTTTTGTCCTCCATCTGGCAGGCACTTAACATCAACTGTATGTTTTTTAAAGTTTTTTTTTAGCAGCTCCTTGAGCTGCTTTTCTCCACTGTGCAGCATTTCCGCAATAAGTACCAACTGCTAGTTAACCAGTTCATATCTGTGATCTTAACACTGATTACTTGCACTGCTGCCTGAAGTTGAGGAGACCTTAATCAGTTACACACTGAAGAATTTTGCCTCCTAACTAGCTCCGGCATATGCCTGAGATTGAAAGAAAACACTCGTTCTGATGCTGGTAAAAGTAATTTCACAACTATGAAAGATAATATTATAAATCACTAGTCATCAAGATGGCTATGTTTTAGCAGTAGATTGGAGACACCAGGCCTTTAAATACAAGTTGCTGGGATCTATGAATAGAATCCCTCTATGAGGGAGACAGCTTATGAAGTTTAATATATAAATAAATATCCTACAGGTAGTCCTCAACTTGCAACAGTTCATTTAGTGGTCATTCGAAGTTAAAATGGCACTGAAAAAAGTGACTTATTGCCATTTTTCACACTAACAACCATTGCAGCAATGTTGTTGTAATGTCACATGATCAAAATTATGTGATATCAGGTAATCAAAATTAAGATGCTTGGGAACTGACCCACATTTGTGACCGTTGTGATGTCCCAAGGTCATGTGACCACTTTTCGCAATCTTCTGACAAGCAAAGTCAATGGGAAAGCCAGATTCATAATTGAACACCTGCAGTGATTCACTATGGCAAGCAAGGTCATAAAATGGGGCTAAACTAATATCTCACTTAGCAGCCAAAATTCTGGGCTCAGTTGTGGTCATAACTGTTTGGTTCCCAAATGCCTCACTGGCAGACAGAAGACTGGATTTGAAAGCAAACAGAGAGCCTTGCTCTAATCTAGCTTTGCTCATGTTAGCCTCCTATGTTGCTAATTTTAACTATCACTAGGATAGTTATATTGCTAGCATTATTGGGCAGATGGGATATGACCATAAGCTCTAAACTCAAAGTTATTCTGAGTCCTGCTATCCTCTCTCTCATCAGAATAAATTGAATAAAAACTTCACATCATTATGCAGAGTCCAAGACATTCTGACTTTTATTTCCTCTTAACGGAGCTTGTATATTTTATTAGCCAGTATTTTCTTCCATCACAAACTAACAAACTGTCTGCTAGTAAAATTACAGCACCCTGTCCTCTTTAACAGCTTGCTTTTTTAAAAAATATGCTGATTGCAACAGCTTTGCTCTTGCCAAAACAAGTAAACTAAGTGCCTGGTAAAGGTAAACAGAGACATAAAAAAACGGGTGGGGTTTTTTCCAAGTTTCCATTTAGAATTCATTTGTATGCGCATTTAGGCATCTGTGAGGTACTGTAGTCCGCCAGACTTTACAAATAATCACACTGAATAGCCTGATGGCAAATACATCAGTAAATACTCTAACTTACACATATGCACTTATAAAATGAAGCCCTTATGCTATGATTCCAAGCACCCCCAGAATTAATCTAGATTGAGTTCAATGAAACAAGGCAACAAGCTGGTTGGTTTCTCTGCCAAGTTCCACAAAGACCATATTTTTAAATTCTACCCTATATTATGGAAGAAGTCTATTCAGTTCTCATCTGAACCTATATCTCAACACATCTTTTAAATCTGTAGCTCTCAAAATTTTGTAACACAGCTCACCAATAATAGAAAAGCATATTAGATTATTTAACATCTAACAAACTGAAATTCAGTGGCAAAAAAGTAAGGTTCTACAATTTAGGCACAGATACAGTATATGTGTTACCTTGCTCAATAGTAGTAATTGTGAGAAGGATCTTTGAGTCCTAGTGGACAATTATTTAAATATGAGCCAGCTGTCTCCTGCAGCTGCCAAAAAAGCCAACACATTCTTGTCAGAAAATTTTTTAAAGGGGTTGAGGATCTTGGAAAGACCACTGATGAAAAGATTGAGACTTCAAACACTATGTCTAAACTATGTATAATATTTATTTATAATAAAAGTAATGTAACAAATAGTATATACAGCTATCCGTATTATTTGCAACAAATCTAGAAAGGCTTCTGGCCTACACTCCAGCTACCTCAGTAACCTAGCTAGTTAGTAACTACCACAGTAGATAATAACCTGCTTTTCTCCTGCTTTCCTTCTGCCTTTCTTCTGCAAAAGCCAAAGGAACATGGTTACCTCCTTTTATATTATTTTGGTAACTCCTGGTGGTGTGGTGCTGGGGCAATAATGACAGGCATGGCGTGATGGATGAAGAGTTCAGGCTGGCACCTGCCAACTGCCACTTGGCAGTCTGTCAGCCATCTAGATGCTAAAAGATGAATTTGTGAACATGGTATAGCAATTTTTGTGACAGTTCCAGGCTGCATAAACACAGGGATAGAGTCAGGATCATGTGAGGTGTTAATACCACTTTATAATGCCTTGGTAAAGCCTTTGGATTACTGCATCCAGTTTCGGTCACCACAGTGTAAAAAAGATGTTGAAACTCTAGAAAGAGTGCAGAGAAGAGCAACAGAAATGATGGGGGGGGGGGGCTAAAACATATAAAGAACGGTTGCTGGAACCAGGTATGTCTAGTTGGTGAATATCCAATATCTCATGGGTTGCCACAAAGAAGAGGGAGTCAAGTTATTCTCCAAAGCACCTGAGGGCAGGGCAAGAAGCAGCGGGTGGAAACTAATTAAGAAGAGAAGCAACTTAGAACTAAGGATAAATTTCCTGACAGAATAATGAATCAGTGGAACAATTTGCTTCCAGAAGTTGTCAATGCTCCAACACTGGAAGTTTTTAAGAAGAGATTGGATAACCATTTGTCTGAAATGGTATAGGGTTTCCTGCCTAAGCATGGGGTTGGACTAGAAGACCTCCAAGGACCCTTCCAACTCTGTTATTCTAATGAACAGTACAGAAATCCAAAATATGCTTTTTCAAGAGGCAACTGGATGTTCTTATTTTTCTTAGAAGATGTTTCGCTTCTCATCTAAGAAGCTTCTTCAGCTCTGACTGGATGGTGGGGAATGGAAGGAATTATATTCCTTGCAGACAGCTGGTTATTTGCATTCTTTCAGAGAGCTGCTGAGGGCACTTGCAGGTTTATTTGGGTCCGTAGGGTCATCTGAGTAGTGCAAATGGGTGTGGAGCCTTCTTGGAAGTGCTGAAAGGACTTGTTGTAGACTGGAGATAGATGGGGCGGCATATAAATTAATTAAATAAACAAACAAACAAACAAATAAATAAATAAATAAATAAATAAATAAATAAATATTCCTCTGTTGAAAGAGGGCTGTTCAGTTTTGACATAGATGGCCTCTTTGACCCCTGTTTCAATCCAGCGGTTCTCTCTGTCCTAAATGAGGACTTTGCTGTCTTCAAAAGAGTGACCTTTGTCTTTTAAATGCAGATGGACTGCTGGATCTTGTTCTGATGGGTTGTTCTCCTATGTTGTGCCTTGTGTTTATGAAATGGTTGTTTTGTTTCCCCAATGTCACAATTTCATAGGGAACCCCACAAAGACTCGAAGAAACATTACAATTTAAATCTTAAGTCTTGGTAGTCCATAGCCATGGTCCATTGCCACAAAAGGTATTTAAAGGGGGTCCATGCTGAAGAAAAGGTTAAGAATCACTTCAACAGAATATAACCTTGATAATCTTTCTGGTATTAATATTACAAGGTCTTCTAGGATGTTTCCTTTATTTTTTCTAAAATAAATCTGATTACTGGATATCATTTGGACTGAATTTGGGATTTTAGGCATACAAAGCCAGTGCTCCAAAACTAAGCTAATGGTCATCACAGAATAGCTAGTATCATCAGGAGACCTTCCATAGCTATTAGAATTCCCAGTATAACATCAGAAATGTCTACCGTTACCCTGAAGACAAAGAATGCTTGAGATGTCTGACAGAGGTCAGACCTTCTGTGTGGGGGGGAAAAAAAATCCCATTTGCCTTATGTTGTTTTAAGCATTGTCACACCCCATGGATAATCTTGTCCTCTGGAAATAACCTTGTAAATTTTTGGTATATGGAAAATTATTCACATGCTGTGTTTCTTTTTTTCTTTGTGCACATCTGTGTGTATGTAGGTATTTGTATTTGCAAGGAAAGGAAATTCTATGCCGGGGTTGATTTTAAGCATATTGGATAGTTTTCAGGTTATAAATGGAATTAGTAAATGTGGCAATTCCAAATGGGTTGAAGATTTCAATAGATGATTTTAGAAGTGAATTGGAATAGCCAGCTGACATGTACTTCTACAGTGATTTATGTAGCCTCAAACTCTTGAGGAATCTAGAATGCAGCTATTGACCGCATCTAGAAAAAAAAAGCCCACCTATAAATTCTTTTGTTGGAGTTTCAGATTCTTAAAAGTGTTCTCCTAAACATTTATACTGCTTGTTCTAGTGACATTAGTGCTAAGACATATTTCTCATGCTATATTAAAAAACAAATATCCCCAATGTTTTATCTAAAAATGTGTTGGGATTGCAAGTGGACTGCTTAAAAAGTTATCCATCCTATATGCTAGTATTTGACTTTCAGAATGATCATCTAAGTAAGGCCCATTTTCTACCTGTTCTATTCCAAAATAGATGGAACACAGAAAACTCAGTTCAGAGATGAAAAAAGTGCTTCACTGAAATGCAGTTCCCCAAGTTATAAAATTGAAAATGCTTCTCCCATTACCCCAAATTAGCTGTTGTTGAGCTCTAACTACAATTTCACTTGTGTAAAATAGGAATACAAAACATTTCTTCTTGGTTAAGATTTGATTTATACTGATGTAATATTTGAGAGATAAAATGGCACTAATTGTGTCAGAGTTGCTGTAAGCCCTTAAAGTTGTCTGCATAAGAACCAACATTAATTTCTAACTGTGAGATAAAGAGATGAAAATGTAGCCGTTTTCTAGTATATGCTGTTTTGAAGAGCTTTGCCAAAATAAAACATAAAGTAACAAATATTAATAGATACATTGGATGTCAGCATCTATAATTCTCAATCAAATAGGTCAGAATTATGAGAGCTGAAATCTACTAAACATAAAAGACATTACTTTGGGGAAATGCTGACTTGAACCTACAAAATTTTCCAGCTGTTGGACACATCATGTCCATCCAGCAAATTGTTTCTTTCATAATGCAGAAAGAGGAGGGATTATCTGGTGTCCTACTTTTCTTCCCTATTCAGCTGCTGATTTGGACATTAAAAAAAATAACCTGGAATATATCTTAACATTTCCCAAGTTGAGAAATATTGATGTACTGATAATGTAAAATATTAATATTATTTAAAATCCTCTGCTAATTTATCTCTTCCCTGTTGTTCATGGCTTTCACTGCTTTTATCTGGCTT